>PVJI01015698.1:0-40537 GCA_004026765.1 Micronycteris hirsuta
CAACCAACTGAGCCACACTGGTCAGGACAGTATGATTTTTAGAACACTTTTCTTTGGTCAGTTCCACAAGTGAGAGTTTATGGTTTTCTAATTAGTTGAGTGGAAAGAGCATGGGACTGGGAGTCCGGAGACCTGGAGTCTGGTCCTTTCTCTGATATTTCTGTTGTGACCGTTGGCAAGACACTTCATGTGTCTGGTACTGTTTTTTTTTTTTTTGAATTTGTAAACTAGGTGGGACTGGATTGGATGATCTTTAAAGACCCAGCTCCAAATGTAGCTGATTCTGGGTATAAATGTGCTGACGGTAATTGCGCTAGTTCTTGTTTCAGAAGCTGGGTTGGGGACGTTAGGGATATCAGCATTACTTACTGTATCTCAGTTAAATCCCTCACCGAAAGTCACATCTTATCCTTTAGTTTAGTAGGTAAATAATTAAGATTGATAGATTCAGACTTCTAAGAAGTTCCATTGTAACAACTATATTTAATTCATTCAGAATGCAATTACTAAGCACCTGTTATGTACCCAGCCTTGTTCTGTGCTTTTTTACCTTCAAAGGAGTGAAAGATCTGGTTTTTGTTATTTCTGACAACAGTTGTCCTATTTTTAAAAATGTGCTTTGGAGGAAGTTGACTGAATTCAAAATATGTATGGAGTTTAAATTTAATAATTCTTAAAGGAAATTTTTAAGTATTATTTTCTCTTCATGTCTGATGTTGTTAATGGTTATGGTGGATCTGAAGTTTAAGTATTTTCAATAGAATTTAGTTCTTGAGCTTCTTGAACTTTTTGGCCAGTCTCAGACTCAAAGACATAATATTCATTACCAAGGGTACCGCCACGAGGACTGCTTTCTCCTCCCTCACAGCACACATTCCATTGAAAACTTAGCTGCATGGGCTCTGTTCCTCGCATTTGCCATTCTTATCTGAGGAAGGCGAACTTATGTATCCATTTTCCTTAGTGCCGTTATCATTTGATACTCTCTATTTAAAATTGACGATAAAATGAAGACATGTGATTCGTAGTCATATAGAGATAACAATAAGAAATGAGAAATTTAATTCCATTTTAGTTCAGGGTCAGCCATATGAATGCCTTTCTTTTCCTTGTTTAAGATTCTTTTAGAAGCACAAGAGATGGCAGTGAGAGACCACAATGTGGAATTCAGATCCAATTTATACATAGGTAAGATCTTTAAATTTTTTAGTGTTGAACAATTTCCTCTGACAGCGATGCCAAGTTCTTTATCTAGCGACAGTCTTTGATATCTAATTACTTAGGATTGGGTTTGCCAGTGAAAATTGCTGGTAACAGCTTATTCTTCAGCCTTCAGCATGCTAATATTAATCTGTTGTAAATGGTAATAACCTTAATGCCTTATTGTTACCTATTCTCTAGTGAAACTGAGGCTATGAAATCTACTGCCAATAATTATTGAATAATAGATACCAAGATGTTACACAGAGCGGTCCTTTAATCATAATAAAACTAAGAAATAATATAACTAATTTCGTTTTAAATGAATTATTTCTCAACCTGAAGGAGGTAAATAAAAGGATCATAGGCGGACTTAAAAAATTCTTTATTTATACTGTGCCGAGCCTGGTGCCTAATCTGCAAAGGTGCCCTGTAAGTTAGCCTTCTAGTTACCAGAGTGGAACGTCTGTTGAATTGTAAGCGTCAAGGGGAGACTCCGATGACCCAGATGCATTTGTTTCCCTGTGGTGGTGCACCCCGAAGCATCATGGTTCTGCGTGCTTGTTCCACGTCAGGTTAAACTCATGTAAGTGAAGTGCTTTGGGAAGCATTTGTACAGAATGTAAGAGCATACCTCACACAGCTCTTTTTCTAGAAAGAGATCAACATCTATTACAGAACTCTCTTGCCCCCTCCCAACTCCACAGTAAAGTGGAACAGTAGTTGGAGTTAATGTTTTTCTCTCACTTCAGCAGCAATTACTCCTAACCTCAGCAGTTTTGTAATCAAACAAAGATGTTGATGTCGAAGCAGATTTTTTTTCCATCTGCCAAGCCTTCATAAAGAAGGATTATTTTATCTAAAGATACTTTAAATTCAAGATGTAGGGAACTACTAATCGAATAGAGGAAAAAAGGCTGAATCATTATGGGTAAAATTTATTGTAGCTTACAAGTTTTCAATAATTAGAGTAAAAAAAAAATCTGAATCCTGCTTTGTCAAATAACTGCTGTGCTAGTGGAGATACTTATTCTTGGTCATTGGAAATCTTGCCTTAGCTTACCTGGAATTGATGCTGCAACCACAGCAACTTCTAAAATTCAAATGAGTAGAGATTTTCCATTGAAATATCTTATTTTAAAGCTGAAACTTGTATAACTAAATATTTTCTGGTACATGCATGGATGCAGAAGGAAATCAACATGGCAGCTCAGAAGACACAGGCTCGTGGTAGTTATCATAGGCACTTTCTTCTGGGAGCATCCTGAATAAGTAACGCTGGGCGAGCCCGCAGTGGTTGGAAGAGATGAAATGCATGAAGAGCAGGAGCGCTGGGCGAGCCCGCAGTGGTTGGAAGAGATGAAATGCATGAAGAGCAGGAGCGCTTACTCAGACCTCTTGGTGACCTTTCCTGTGCTGTGGCTGAATAACAAGTCAAATTTAATTAGTTTTATTCTGTTTCTTAGGAATATTTGGGCTTCTTAGCTGTTAGACAACACTTTGTAATGGAATTCAGACACAAATGAAATAGAATTTGTCTTTAAGTCCATTTTAATAATTGCAGTAGAGAGAGATAAGGTGACGAGCTTAATCCTGGCCCCCTAAATCAATGCGCAAAGTCCATTGTTGCCATTAAGCAAAAATAAACTTAACCAATCCTATGTGAATGGGCCTTTAATTAATTGGTTTCCTTATGTACGTTTTGGTTGAAAAATCTCTGTCCCAGCTGCACCCTCTTTTCATGTAGTTCTGTGTAAAAATCTCTCTTTTTTAAAAAAATATTTGATTCATTATTTATTTTTAGAGCAGGGAAAGAAGGGCGAAAGGGAGAGAAACACCGACGTGTGAGAGAAACATCAACTGGTTGCGTCTTGCACGCCCCTGGTCGGGGTGGGGGCCTGTCCCACAACCCAGGCGTGTGCCCTGACTGGGAATCCAATCGGCAACCTTTCAGTTTGCAGACTGATGCTCAGTTCACTGAGCCACACCAACCAGGGCAAAAATCTTTTTTTTAAGAGATGAGTATGCTCAGGAAGATGAAATATCTTACTATGACGTATCAGACATTTTATCCTTGTATTTGCAAAACTTCCCTGATAAGAATCATTTGAGGTTCTTGTTAAAAATACAGATTCCAGCCCTGGCTGGTGTGGCTCTGTGGATTGAATGCTGGCCTTTGAACCAAAGGGTTGCCAGTTTGATTCCCAGTCAGGGCACATGCCTGGGTTTCGGGCCAGGTCCCCAGTGCGGGTGTGCGGGAGAGGCAACCATGTATTGATGTTTTTGTCTCTCTCTTTCTCCCCTTCTTCCCCTCTTTCTAAAAATAAATAAATGATTAAAAATAAAAAAACAGATTCCAGGGCCTTACCACAGACTCACTGGATCTGAAACCCTAGGGAGAGGCCTGGGTACATACCCTAGTGATTCTAACCTGTAAAATGTAGGTAACTATAAAGTGGTGTTGTGTTCTTGGAAAAGGCCTAGACAATTTATTCCATAAACTTCTTTTAAGATTTTGAAAGACTGGCTACTTGTTGGCTACCATTTCATCTCAGCAGTGGCTCTTCCTGTCACCTGAAATAAGCAAGTGTAGGTATTTTAAAGGAAGTGCTCTTTGGTAGCGTATGTTCTCATTATACAGTACTTCCTTCAAGTGCCTGTCATCAGTCTACAGCCAATACCTGGTGTTGCATGACCACAGACTTTGAAAGTTCATTTCCCTTTCAAACTTATAATGATGACAAATGACACTGTGAATAGCCTTAACAAGTGGACATGGACTAATAAAATGTCACTGCTTGGTGATTCACAGCATCTAGAGTGACTCACTAGAGAAACCGATCGACTGACTTTGTACATTTGTCTTCTAGGCTGAGAGTGATGAGGTGGGGTGAAAGGGTTACTAACGATAAACCCTCAAGGTTCTCATTTCCCTAAATACTAGTAATAGAAATACTGACATTACTTTAAATCCGTGGTTTCTGTTGGGCATTACCTTTAGAAGGTTGTTCCCATTTTTGCGATGTCTTAATGTTTCTTTCATTTGAAAGGTTTCAGAGTGCCTTCCGTGGGCACATGACACACCCAGTTAGGTGACGGTATGTCTTTTACTTTAAACGTTTAGCACATGTTGCTTTGTTCTTCGGCAGTAGTAACCCTTTGGAGGGGTGCCTGAATTGTTGTTCAGAGTTGGAATAAAACTATCTACACTCTTAATAGTATATGTTCTTGGAAAACTTTGAAACTTGTTTTAGAATTTGAGCAAACTTACCAGAGATGTCTGTATTAAAAACATGATATTAATGAGCAGAGGATGTATTTTAAAGTCATTTCTATTTCCTGTGGAGCCTGAACTTCTGGGGCAATACAAAAGGAGTAGAAGTTTGGTCGAAGAAGGGGAAATGTGAACACTTATGAAAGATGGCATAAGGTTTGGGGCCAAAAAGAGTAATAGAGATAAATGGAATTGGTGTAGAGAAGAGGAGGTCAGCATAGATTAGAAAAATCAGACTTTTTTTTTTTTTTAAATTTTATTTATTTATTTTTAGAGAGAGGAGAAGGGAGGGGGAAAGAGCAATGTATCGTTGCCTTTCACATGGCCCTCACTGGGGACCTGGCCCGCGACCCAGGCATGTGCCCCGACTGGGAATCGAACCGGGACCCTCTGGTTCCCAGCCCGCACTCAATCCACTGAGCTACACCAGCCAGGCAGAAAAATCAGACTTTTGAAGAGAGGCTTTGAGGGATCGGAAAGTGTTCAGGAGAAAAGATGGCTCAAAGTGAGGTGACCACATGAGCAGAGGCACAGAGTTTGGAAGGAGCCATGGTTGGGTGGTATGATGAGTAGAATAGTGTGAAGGAAGTAGAGTGTTCTATCTAGAATAGAGAGAATCGAAGGGTGGATTGGGCCTAGGTGCCAGAGAGGTGAACATGGCAGCCCGTGGCATTTGGCTAAAACCATATCAAAGGGGAACCACAGAAAGTTTTTGGTTAAGAGCTTTATGTTAGTAAGGCGGTGCTTGAAGACTGTTAACTGTAAGCAGTGGTTTTGAAGTTGTGCTGTGTGGCCTGCAGGGGTGGGGCCAGTTCACACAGAAAGGCTTCTTGAGATCTTGTTCGTTATTGTGTCCTTGGAGCCCAGGGTCGAGCCTGGCACCCGGTAGGAGCTCAGAAATATTTGTTGGATGAATGAATGGCATGATTTTGAACCTGTCCCCACCCATGTTTCAGCTGGAACAGGCCCACCTGACAATGGGCTTCTATGTAACTGTTTCTTTGTAACTGAAATGGTTCCATACAAACGCACTTTGAAACCCCTAATGTGCAGAATTAGTGGAGAAAAGACTGGAGGAGGGGAGACCAAAAACCAATTCGGAATCTACATTCTAAGTCCTGATTTCACTCAAACCGCAGAGAGACTGTGTTGTGTTTTCACATTAGAGTGTGTTACAGCATCCCAGTGTTCCAGAAGAATTTATGTTTTTGTTTTGATGTAAAAAAAATGATGGCATTATGTGCTATAAAGATAGGCAGATGATATTTTATGGCCCGAGGATGCAGTCAGGACTGGCATTTAGCAGGTAATGAGCATCTACTCTTCAGTGTTCGGGGGAAGATGGGAGGAAAACGGTAGTCAACATAGACCTGCCAGTATTGATCACTGTGTTTTGATATGTTGCGTGGTGTTGCACTGTTCGCTGGTTTGGAAACTCCTTTCACTGGAGTAGTGTTCCTTATCCGAGAGCATTCGGAAATTGGTGACCACATTGGGTAGAGCAGCAGTTGTGGATAGAAGCAGCCATCGTTTTTGTGAAATGCTCTGTAGAAGTTTCCCACACTCTTCCCAGCATCACTGTTCTTATTTGTAGGTTTCCTCCTGACAGGTGGGTACAGGGAACCTCTGACACTTCGTTAGAAAGTGATTTGTATAATGCTGCTTTCTCTTTGGAAGTTCTTTAAAAATTTTTTATTGGGGTACAATCGGCATACAGCCTTATATTAGTTTCAGCAGTACAACATAATTCACTGTCTGTATGTATCAGGAAATGATCACCACGCTAAGTCAGGTTGACATCCATCATCATACATAGATACAGACTTTTTTCCATATGATGAGAACTTCTAAGATCTGTTCTCTGGGTAACTTTGAAATATGCAATACAGTATTATCAACTGTAGTTGCCATGCTATGCATTACATCCCCTTGACTTACCTTTTTTGTAACTGGAAGCTTGTACTTTTTGACCACCTTGGAAATTCTTAAACTTGTTTCCCTGGTGCCCTGTAGATGAAGTTAATACAAGGGCAGTGGCTTTCCTTGTCTGACTGAGACCCGGGCGGTTTTCATAGTCCCCTGACCCTTAGCTTTCCCTTTGGCAGAGCGAGGGCGCCCCTGCTGAGGCCCGTCCTGTGGGCGGCTGTGGTGAGGGCTGTCTGGGGTGCGCTTTGGTGCGGTCTGTGTGTGTGCAGTGGCAGCATAGTGAGACAGTGCACATGGAGAGTGTTGCAGTGGACTAATTTGGTAGGCAGTCTATAGATTTTTGCCTTTCAAAAGGCTTATTAAATTAACTAAAGAAATAAATATCAATAAATTCGGAAAATAACAAAAGGTGGTTAGTACTCTGATTTACTGTGGGTGCACAGATGTCTGCTGTACTAGATTTCTTCACATTTTACCAGGTCAAGCTTTGACATGCAGAATGGGGAGTGGGCGGTGAGGGGGCAGTTGTGAGGCTGGAGTTCCTAAAACTGGCTGGGAAGCAGAGTGGGGATGGGGGTGGGAGTGGTGGTGTTCACTTGGAATGTAATTTCCACGGCCCACCTCAAGCGGACTAAATTAGAGTGTCCAGGGATGGGGTCTTAGCACCAGCATTTAAAATACATTCCCTGGGTTCGTTTGATGGAGGCGGCTCAGGGACCAACATTTGTGAGCCATCAATTCCAGGGGCTCCTCATTGCAATTTGAATAAAATAAAATAACTCCTTACCTCACTCTACAGGGCTCTGTGTAATCTTGCCTGCATTTCTGGTCTCTTTCCCCTGTTTGTACACTCTTTGCCTTGCTCCCTGTGCTTCATCAGGCTGGTCCTCTTTCTGTTCCTGAAACAGCCAAGCACGTTCCCACCATCGGGCCTTAGTGCTTGCTGTTCCCTCTGCCCTGACACCTTGCCCCTAGATCTTTGCATGGATGATTCGATCTGGTCTTAGCTCCAGTGCGTCCTCCTTGAGGATGCCCCTTGTTGCCCCCTCCCTTTATGAAATTGCCCCCTTACACCCCATCAATCTCTGTCACATCACTTTTATTTTAGTCATAGCCCCTGTCACTAGCTGAAACGACATGTTTATTTTCTCTCCTCTGCAATGTGCCTGGCTTGGAGGCAGGGTCTGTGCTAGTCTGGTTCACTCTTGTTTCTCCAACACCTAGAACAGAGCCTGGTCTACAGTATGTACTCGGGAGACCCATGTTTTAGGACAGACCTGCTCTAGCCAGCCAGAGAGCTCATGTAGTCTTAGAGTCAGTCAGGGGAAGGACAAAGTACTGAACGCGTTGAGCTAGTATAGCCTTGCGAGTACAGTCATTTCCTACAATTCTCTTTTTCTTCCCCGTCTAGCTGAGTCCACCTCAGGGCGAGGCCAGTACCTGAAACGCATTCGATACCACGGCAGAGGTCACTTTGGGATCATGGAGAAGGTTTACTGTCATTATTTTGTGAAGTTGGTGGAAGGCCGTCCACCTCCCCGCGAGGCGCCAAAGACAGCAGTCACCCACGCCCAAGAGTATATTCAGGAGCTTCGAAACCGGACCATCATTCACACTCTGTGACGGGGATTCCGCCTCCACAGTGTATACAGCTTGCCATTTATTTCCTAAAATCAAACAGTAATTAAAGACAAACGCTTTTTATGACTTGTCATTGAATTATTGAAATATGAAGTACAACTGCTAGTTTTTTATAAGGTTGCCCATCTCTCTGAGCCTCTGGGAATGTTTTATACATTTGCAATTTGGAAGGGCAAATCAGCGTTGAACTTAGTAACAGACGATAATTCACTAGGCTTTTTCGAGTGCCTTTAGAAGGGAATGTTAACTTTTTTAACTAGTGTCCTGCAGGTGGAAGTGTTGCTACTGGACATGAGTAGACGATAGGACAAGAAAGCTTCTCCTTATTTCCCTTCGTTTTCCCTTGGGAGTGGGGCAGGACGTGTTAGAGGTGAGCACAGCTGCATATTGTCTCACTGCAGCATCTCAGGGCATTCTGTGGTTCTGTTTTTCCTTTCACTGTTGGTGTAGGCCAATGGCTGAGGGGCTTATTTTCCTTGACTGTTTTAGCAGTAACCTGAAATTACAGGAGTTTATTAGATATATTTAATCTAAAACTCCAAAAACCCTGTAGCTCAGAAAGTTTTATTAGTTATTAATAAAGACTGTTTTCATGTCTCGTTCTAACAATGTTTTCTAATGTGGATACCTTGTTTAGGATTGAATCATTTTTCAGAGTGAATTCAATTACCGAGAGAGGAATTGAACACATCTCAGCGTTGCATTCTAAAACAAGGCAGCAGGTGGTGCCCGTTTACCTCTTATTAGCAGAAAATTGTTAGTATTGAGATTGTTCGGTACTACGGGGCTCTTCCCTGATACACTTGTTTTCATTGATAAGAAGCTGCTCTGTCCACAGCCCTGGTTCATTGTTTCTCAAACCTTTGTGTGCAGAGGAATAGTCTGGGTACCTGCTTGTTAATGCAGACTTCCGGGCTTTGCCCCAGTGATTCTTATTCACTAGGTCTTGTTCCAGAAATCTGTTTTAAACAAGCACTTCCACATGATTCTGTTTTAGGGGATCACACTTTGAGAGCACTCTTCTAATCGAATGAAGAATTTTTTTTAGTGCCCTGTTTTAAGTTGACATTAAAGCTAATAGAATCATAACTACTATTTACTGGAAACTCATTATTTGCTAAGCTCTGTGCTAGTATTATTTTACATTATCTTCATAACATCTTGCAAACAGTATTGTTTTGCCACTTTATAAAGGAAGAAACCAAAGCACACAAAATTCAAATAACTATCTCAGGTTCACAGAGCTTGTAAATATTGTAGCTATGATTTCAACTAGGTTTCTAAAGTACCTGGTTCTGCATAGCTGATGAGTACACAGATGGGTTTTGTGCGTCCTCATTGAACCACATGCATGGGTAAAGAGGTAGAGGGCTCAGTGGAATAAGCCACCGAGGTTTAGGACAGATTCATTCTGGGGCTCTAAGCTATGGTCGCATGGAATCTTGGGAAAACACAAGTGGTAAGGTGACCTTCTGTTCAGTCCTGGCACACTCAGTAACAAGAAAGGACTGGCAGGTCCCTTCCCTCTCTGGCCTCCATTTCATTCATCTGTAAAACAAGAGGCTCGGTGTTCTCTGTAGACTACCTTTTCCAGAATCACTTAAATAACTTGTGAAAAATTCAAATTTCTGGGTCCTACTCTCAGACTAAGTGAATTAGAACCTGGTGTGGGATCCCAGGGAACTTGTACTTTTAACAAATACCCCAGCGATGTGCATGCTGGAGAATCCTGGGCCAGAGGGTCTCTGCTGTTTCCTAGTGCTGGTGCTCCATGATTCTTAGCCTGGCTTGGAGCTTTGACTTGCTTGGGTGTGACTAAAACAAGCCAGGTGGTGATGTGGACTCCATAGCTATGAATTATGTAAATGAAGGTACTGCTTCAACCAGGCTGTTAAAACTAGTCTGAAAAAATTAAGCACAAAACAGGTCTCGAATTTTAATGATGAGAGTCTGCTTGGGATCTAAGCTGAAGCCTTCATTTGGAATCGCTTCTGGTGTGTTAAAAAGTGTAATGACAGCTAACATGTAGCAGTGTGTACACAGAACTGTTTTAAGCATGTCAATATACACTATCTCAGTTCACGGATCTTTCCCATTGTGCCTGGTCCAGAGTACATATATCTGGCTAGTTTCCATGGCTGAGCATGCACTTTCCAACACGGAACATTTTTGGTCCCCACTTCTGAAGTTTAACTTTACATGTTTAGAAACTAACATTTATTAATTATTCTTAAACTAATGTTTTAACATTATAATGGCGGTCTCTGAGCGCTTGTGATTTCCTCCTTTCTTTGTCAGAGAATTATGATAGACTTAAATCTTTTTGTTGGAGTGAAGCACCTTGAGAAAGTGCACCAACCGCGAGTGTGGTTCAGTGAATGACCACCTGGTGAACGTGCCGCGTAACCGACTGAAGAAATACAACACGATAGCAACCCTGAAGCCCCTTCGTGCCCCTCCCCATCACTGCCCACCTCTTCCCCAAAGGTAACCATTGTCCTGACTTTTAACATATGATGGGATTAAAAAAAAGGTTAGCTTTTTTTTTGTTTTCCTATTCAACGTAATTTATTTGGCAACCATTATATGCCTGGCAGTGAAGATGCAGGCAGTGAAAGGAGAACAGCCCTGGCTCCGTGGAGCTCACGCTAGGGTGGGAAAGACAGACGGTAAATCAGTGATTGCAGTTGTTTAACTGTGCTGAATAGTGTGGAAGTAGAGGGACAGGGCCATGGGAGCAGATATCAGGGCGCCCTGAAACATAGTTACTGTTTTTATTTGAGGGAGAGGGGACTTAAATCCTTAAAGAGGTAGAACGAGGGGAAAGGATAAAAAGGACAAATGTCGTATGGAGTAGTAGAGAGTTGGGTTAACAGAATGCCAGCTTGGTTTTGTTTTTAACAGTATAAACATTAGGACCACTTCAGCCTTCCATGAGTTAAGATGTATGTGGGATGCGTGATGCGGATGGAGATGACTTAGACCTATCAAACTTTATACAGTTCCCAATCAGCCCAAGGGGAAAGGCATGTGAAGTATACTGCAAACATCACAAAATAAAATGGGTGTATTTATCTGTAAGTGATAAAAAAGAATGAGAGTTTTTCCATGCATTTCATTTTAGTACAGAGTTTGGAATCATAATTCAGTTATTGAAGCAGGGCTCATCACATGCGTGTGTTTAAAACAGGAAATGTTTTTGCAGTAGGTGAGCTTCCAGACAGATCCCAAAGCAGGAGAAAGTTGCAGAAGTGATATTAACACTTCTAGGAATGGGCATCTCTCCTTAAGCCTCTGTCTCTGAAGTAACTCTCTAGGGTCAGATCTCTACATGAGAGTTTAGCCTTTATTAAGTCAAACAAGCCTACTGTAAATTCTTTTAATAGATAATGTAGGATATATCATAGAATTATAAATATGTTGGATGGGAGAGAAGAAATATTGCTTAAGTGAATCATACTTGTTCACTGAAGTAAAATATTTTGTCCAATGGAAACTTGAACGAATTATTTTTTATTATATTCTATTGATTATGCTATTACAATTGTCCTGACTTTTCCCCTTTTGCCCCCCTCCATCTAGCATCCCCCACTTCCTCAGGCAATCCCCCATCACTGTTCATGCCCATGGGTCATGTGTATAAGTTCTTCAGCTACTCCATATCCTACACTGTACTTTACATCCCCATGGCTATTCTGTAACTACCTGTTTGTACTTCATAATCCCCTCAGCTCTTCACCTGTTCCCCCACACCCCTCTCCCATCTGGCAACTATCAAAATGCTCTCTGTATCCATGATTTTGTCTCTGTTCTTCTTCTTTGCTTAGTTTGTTTTTTAGATTCAGTTATTGATAGATTTGTATTTTTTGCCGTTTTATTGTTCATAGTTTTGATCTTCCTTTTCTTAAATAAGTCCCTTTAACATTTCATTTAATAATGGTTTGGTGATGATGAACTACTTTAGTTTTTTCTTATCTGGAAAGCTCGTTATCTGTCCTTCAATTCTAAATGATATCTTTGCTGGGTAGAGCAATCTTGGCTGTAGGTCCCTGCTTTTCATGACTTTGAATATTTCTTGCCAATCCCTTCTAGGCTGCAAAGTTTCTTTTGAGAAATCAGCTGATAGTCTTATGGGAACTCCCTTGTAGGTAACTAACTTCTTTTCTCTGACTGCTTTTAAAATTCTCTCTTTATCTTTAACCTTTGGCATTTTAATTATTATGTGTCTTGGAGTGGGCCTCTTTGCATCCATCTTGTTTGAGACTCTGTGCTTCCTGGACTTGCATGTCTATTTCCTTCACCAAATTAGGGAAATTTTCTTTCATTTTTTCAAATAGACTTCCAATTTCTTGCTCTTTATTTTCTCTTTCTGGTACCCCTATGATGTGAATGGTGGACCTCTTGAAGTTGTACCAGAAGTTGCTTATACTATCATTTTTTGGATTCTTTTTTCTTCTTGTTGTTCTGATTACTTGCTCTGTAAGTTGTTCTTTATTTCACTTAGTGTATCTTTCGTTTCTGACTAGATAATTTTTATGGTGTTGAGGTCCTCACTAAGTTCCTTGAGCATCCTTATAGCCATTGTTTTGAGTTCTGCATCTGATAGATTGCTTATCTGCATTTTGTTTAGTTCTTTTTCTGGAGTTTTGATCTGTTCTTTCATTTGGGCCATGTTTCTTTGTCTCCTCATTTTGGCAGCCTCCCTGTGTTTGTTTCTATGTATTAGGTAGAGCTGCTTTGACTTTATGTCTTGGTAGTGTGGTCTAATATAGTAGGTGTCCTGTAGGGTCCAGTGGCACAGCCTCCTCTGTCACCCAAGCTGGGTACTTGAGGTGTGCCCTTCGTGTGGGCTGAGTACACACTCTTATAGTTGAACTTTGGTTGCTGTTGGCAGATCAATAGCAGGTTTACCCAGGCCAGTCCTGTAAGGATTAGCTGTGACCACTAACCACCAAACTCCACCCTCTGTGGAGAATCCGCTGTTCAGGGGCAGGGCGATGGTGCTGCAGTGCGGTCTGTAGCTGGCCCTGGGGTTTCCCGTGCGGTGCAGGCCAAGGTCAGCCCCCAGCTGTATTTGGCCCGGGACACCCTACCTGAGCTATAAAGCAATCTGGGATGGCTGCTGCTTATGCTGGGCTTGGAGATTCCTAGGGGAAGCCAAGGTGTGAATCTAGGCTGGCTGCTGCTAGAGCCTGGCCTGGGGCTCACTGAGGCCAGCTGTTGCTTGTTTGATAGGATTTAGGAAGTTGTGAAGCATGAGCCAAGACCAGCCATTCATATGGAAAAGCAGGTTGGGTGGGCCTGTAAGTCGAGTGGGACAGAGTCTACATGCATCTCCAAGGCGGGTCAAACAGTGTTAGCCAGGTTGATGGAGTCTCAGATATGGCACCTGCTTGCTAGCTCAGTCAGGATGGATGTAGTTTCTTTAATTCCGTAGTTGTCAGACTACCATGCAACTTGATTTCTGACAGTTCTGAGTGATGGTTGTTCTGTATTTTAGTTGTAATTTTGATGTGGTTGTACAAAGGGGTGAGCCATGTCTGCCTCCACTGCCATCTTTGAATTATTATTTTCATTTATGGCTCAAGGAGACTTATAAAAATTCCACTCTGGAAAGTAAGGGATGGTAATATTAATATCAAACAGAGTGGAATTTAAGGGAAAGACATTTATGTGAACCTAAAAGAGTTGTTCATACACATATGGAGGAACACATTCTACAGTCAATTTGAGAAAATCTCTAAACCTCCTGAAGGTCATCTATAACTTCCAACTATCCATAGGGGACCCCAGGGCAAGAAATTCTGATTTAAATGTGTTTATCTGTCTTCACTCTTTGTATGCTTTTTGCAATGCAACTTTCCAGTTCTTCTAATTAAGAGGTGGAGTCTGTTTTGACTTCTTGAATTTGGGTTGACTTTGTGACTCTTTTAGCCTCTAGAATATGGCAGAGTGACAGCTTGCATATTTTCAGCCTAGGCCTTGCTTGCTTCCTCTTTCTTGGACCTCTGCTTCTACAATGTAAATAAGCCCCAACTAACCTGCTGGAGGATGAGAGACCATGTGGAAGAGAGCCGTGTGCCCACAGCTTACAGCCAGCCAGCCACAGAAGATACAGAGCCCCGTCTACATCAGCACAGCTGCCTACCCAGCCCAGACTACCCAGGCCAGACTACCCAGGCATGAATGAGCCCTGTGAAAGCTAGAAAAATCACCACAAACTGACCTGTAGACTCCGGAAGAAGAATGTTTCTATCGTTTGAGTCATTGAGATTTGAGGTGGTTTTTGACATGGTATAATAGCTGTAATAAATACTTCAAATTATCTGACAGAGAATACCTATGCTTTTCTAATGGCTATAAGAATTTCTAAGATTGATTCTAGGCTTATTGCGAAGAAGACCTCAGTAGATTCTCCCAAGTAATTATATGGACCAATTTAAAAAATCATACTGTCCTAAAACCAGAAATTTATTCTGAAAGTAACTTTAAACATAGTCTGCTTGAAAACAGAACACGTCTAACTCTTGGTTCTCTGAAAAATAAATTGAACTGGACAGATCCTATGAGCCCAATTAAGAAATACCATATGATCTCACTCATATGTGGAATCTAATGAACAAACTGAACTAACAAGAAAAATGGGGACAGACTCATAGAGAGCAGGATGACAGCTGAGGCGGGGGAGTTTAGGGGGTGGAGGGACTGAGCAAAAAGGAAAAAGGACTCATGGACTTGAATAACAATGTGGTGATTGCTGGAGGGAGGAGTTATAAAGGACCAAATGGTAATGAAAAAAATTACAATAAAGATTAAATTAAAAAATACAAAAACATTAGTTATGGTCAGAGGGCATAAAAATACAGAAAAATTTAAGAATCCTGTGTAGGAATGTGCAAGATCATTCTATTGCCCACTTGGTTCACTTGGAACTACACTTCTCAGCATCCCCTTCTCTATATGGTTCTGAGTTAGACGTGTCCAGAAGATGAGCTTGAACAATATTTGAAAGTTGGAAATGATGCTCTTACATCGTTCTGGCATCCTGTTACCTCTTACCATGTGTCTCAGTCTAAGACTCCACACTAAGGCAGCAAGCTTCTCATCACAACGTCTTGGCCATATTTGCCGTGTATAACGCGTACTTTTTTGCCCAAGTTTTTGAGGGAAAAGTAAGGATGCACATTATCACATAATCCTGTGTATAATGCACACAAAAATGTGGGTGCGCATTCTACAGGACAAAATATGGTAATTTAAGCAGAAGGAAATTATTTAAAAATACTAGATAGGTCAGGGAATGGACTTCCAAGCAGGCCTAAGAACTAGATTTTAGAGCTACATAGCCAGAACAATGCAGCCAGGATGACACAACTAGAGAAAAAAAACCATTCACTAATATGGGACTGTTCTGATGGGAAGACTACCCATGATGCTCTGGGCTTGATACTAGAATTCCACCTTAGCTGCTCCAAAGGGCCAGATCCCTGTGTGCTGTGCTTGCTAGAATGTACTTGCAGACCCTCCCAAACTGTGACTGCCTCCGCACATTGTTCTCTTCCTTATCTGACTCCTGCACAGGTATAAATGATTGGCAGAAAGGTCACAGGGCTGAACCTGAGCTATGAGGGAATCTAGAAACGGACTTTTTAGTTTTCTACACTCTTGAAGAGTGTCAGTGTCCCACAGCCAAAGAGCACCATGAACATGACTGTAGTTGAACAAATCTGGTTTACCGTTGCAAGAAGGGAGAACACCCACCATGGGGAACCATGGATTGTTTCCACAAGAGGGTGTTAAAGGATCTGGTTTTTTTTTTTAATATATTTTATTGATTATGCTATTACAGTTCTCTCATTTTCCCCCCTTTCTTCCCCTCCACCCCCACCCCCCCATTCCTCGCCCTTTAGTTTTTGTCCATAGATCATACACATAAGTTCTTTGGCTTCTGCATTTCCTATACTATTCTTAACCTCCCCCTGTCTGTTTTCTACCTACCATTTATGCTACTTATTCTCTGCCCCTTTTCCCCCTCTTTTCCCCTACCACTCCCCTGTTGATATCCCTCCTACCTTATATAAATCCCTTTAACATTTCATATAATAAAGGCTGGGTGATGATGAACTCCTTCAACTTGACCTTATCTGAGAAGCACTTTATCTGCCCTTCCATTCTAAATGATAGCTTTGCTGTATAGAGTAACCTTGGATGCAGGTCCTTGCCTTTCATGACTTGGAATACTTCTCTCCAGCCCCTCTTGCCTGCAAGGTCTCTTTTGAGAAATCAGCAGTCTTATGAGAATTCCTTTGTAGGTAACTGTCTCCTTTTCTCTTGTTGCTTCTAAGATTCTCTCCTTATTTTTAATCTTGGGTAATGTAATTATGATGTGTCTTGGTGCATTCCTCTTTGGGTCCAACTTCTTTGGGACTCTCTGAGCTTCCTGGACTTCCTGAAAATCTATTTCTTTCACCAGCTTGGGGAAGTTCTCCTTCATTATTTGTTCCAATAAGTTTTCAATTCCTTGGTCTTCCTCTTCTCCTTCTGGCACCCCTATGATTCGGATGTTGGGACATTTAAAGATGTCCTGGAGGTTTCTAAGTCTCTCCTCAGTTTTTTGAATTCTTGTTTCTTCATTCTTTTCTGTTTGGATGTTTTTTTCTTTCTGCTGGTCCACTCCGTTGATTTGAGTCCCAGTTTCCTTCTCATCCCTATTGGTTCCCTGCAGATTTCCCCTTGTTTCCTTTATATTATCCTTCATTTGTTCAAGTAATTGCGACAATCTTTCTTCGAGTCCTATGAGCATCTTGATTACCGGTGCTTTGAACTGTGCATCTGATAGGTTGGCTATCTCTTTGTCATTTAGTTGTATTTTTTCTGGAGCTTTGATGTGTTCTTTCATTTGGGCCATTTTTTTTTTTCTTAGTGCACCTGTTACTTTAAGGGGTGGAGCCTTAGGTGTTCACCGGGGTGGGATAACCTACATCATTGTGTTGTGACCCTGTCTGTGGGGGTGGGACCTGAGAGAACAATGGCGCTTGCTCTGTTCTCTGCACTTCCCCAGCTACCCACAAGCAAGTTGGGCCCTTCTTTGCTGGCTCCAGGGTGAGTGGACGGGCCTGCACAGTTCCAAGTCCCTGTGGGTCTCCCCAGCAAACTCTCCTGTGAGGCGGGGAGTTCCTCCCACTGCCGCCTCAACCCCCACAGCTGTATTCAGTCGGTGGTTTGAGGCTTTATTTCCCTACGTTGGTGGGCTGTGTGGTCTGTTCTGCTCCCCAGCTTTTCCTCCCGGTTTATCTGCGCGAGAATGAGGGACTGTCCAGTCCACCAGTCTCAGCCCCTGTTTCGCCGAGTGCGCCTGCCTGTACCGCTCCACAAACCGCGTCTCCCCGAGCGCTCTCTACCCGGCTCCGCCCCGCTTATCGGTTTGGATGAACGTGTCTTCTTTAACTCCTTGGTTGTCGGACTTCCACTCAGTTCAGTTTTCTGTCAGATCTGGCTGTTTTTGTTTTTTAAATTGTTGTTTTTCCTCTTTTGGTTGTGTGATGAGGCACAGTGTGTCTACCTACGCCTCCATCTTGGCTGGAAGTCGGATCTGGGTTTTGATAGGTTGATTTGTGGAGAGTCCAAGGAGGCAAGGATTCGCTCTAGGCTGGATGCTGTTAGAAAGTTGTGTGGGGGTGAGAATTCTGTGATTGAGTATCTCAATAAATATCATATGTTGGGAAGGCCAACTAGGGTGAGAAATAAGGCATAATTGGTAAAGAAGTACCAGTCACTCATTTTAACCAAGAGAGGGGGTGTTTGGTATTTTGTGGGTGGCACAGTGACCCTATTTTTATCTGCACTTAGGCAAACTCATGGTGTGGACTTGCTTGACCTCATTTAATCAGGGTCACAGAGTGACCTTGTCTGAGTGGGTGTTCTGTGAGCTGGTTTATGTCGAACATGAGGAACAGCATGGACTAGTCGTAAGTGCCTGGCTAGCTTCTGAATGTTAGGGGCTGCTGTTTCATTTCTCAGGTGCAAGCTACAGGGGGATTGAAGTGTTTGTCAAGTTTTATACAATAAAGCGGATTTATTGTATTGGCCTCAGGTATCATCATACTCACTGGAACAGCTCTGGTGTTTCCCACCAAAGTCAGGTATGCCTCCTATCCATGACTTTTAATATTTCCTAAAAGTTTAGTGAGCGCAGCAAGACAAAATGAAGTAAGAGAAATATCTTTGGCAAGCAGGAGACAAATTATTACTTGCATATAATTGCATACCTAGGGACCCAAGAAAATCAACTGAAAAATTATTGCAAGTAAGGAGAGCTCAATAAAGCAGTTGATTACAAAATCAGTGTGCAAAACATGCTTAAGTTGACAATTATCAGAAAATACAATTTTAAAAAGGCATTAAAATAGAGAGTGAAATATAAAATATCTAGGAATAAACTTGACATAAGAAATGTATGGAGGACCCATATAAATAAAGCTGTAAAACTTTATTGGGGAACTTGAAGATTTAAACCAGTGGTAAGGCATACCACATCCTTGGATGGCACAACTCAATAATTCAGCCATTTCGATTCTAATAAAAATGTCAAAAGTATTTTTTTTTAACTAGACAATATAATTCTAAGGTCACCTGGGAAGCTTACTAAAAGGCTGAATAATTTCTGGAAGATTGAGGGGTGACTTACACTGCTAGAAGGAAAGATTTATTGTCAAAGCAGCATGATTCCTTTGGAAGAATAAAAATAGCCCTGCACAGGTTCAAGTATACATTTGGTATAGGTTAAAGGTGGAACTGAAATGCTCTTAGGGTTCTTCTTAGGATGTGGAAAGCTGCTAAGTACATGATTCCTGCCCTAATAATGAGCAAACAAACTACAAAATCATTGCTTTTGTTGAGCCCATGAGAAAGATGAGTGTGAGGCAAACAAGTAATCTAATTCCAAAGAGAGACAGGCCCCCCAGAGGAGAGATGGGCTACACAGGCTGTCTCCCCTCCTGTGGAGCGCAGCAAGCAGAGGCCCCACCATTCTCCACACGGGTAGGAAGAAATCAGCTAAACTGTAGCCCACTACTCAAATCCACATGTGGGCCCTGGGATGGCTGAGATAGTGAAGGAGTTCACAGTCAGCTGCACAGCCCCCCAGACTCCCACTAGGTGCTCACAGCACTGTTGGGACAGGGCAGGAGACAGGCTCTCTCCAGCCCACTTGTGAGTACAGGCAAGGGGGAGGCAACCAACGGTGGTGGGGCAACCAAGACGCCATGGAATTCCCTGGATTCTTCCCTCTTAGAAATCAAAAGCCTTAAGCTCCTAGGGGTAGGACAGCACACTCTGTGGCCCATAGGGCTGACAGTGATCAGTGGGTGCCCCCGGCCCTGGACTCTTTCCCCTGGATGGCAGAGTAAAGCCTCAAGTCTCTGCGGTGGCAAAGGCTATTATTCCCGGGGCAGCTGACAGATGTGCTGCTCAGTAGATGCGTGGAAACCATTTGGTATAACTGAACATCCATTTATGATAAAAAACAACAATGACAACAACAAACTCTCAGCAAACTAGAACTTCCTGAATCTGACAAAGGACATCTATAAAACCTACAGCTAGCATTATGCTTAAGGTGAAAGACTGAATCTATACATCATGGTGCCTCCACACAATGGAATACTACTCGCCAGTAGAAAAGATGAGTGTCTGATATAAGTAATAACATGGGTGAATCTCAAAAGTGTTATGCTAAGTGAGAGAAGCTGGACTCGAAAGGCTGTATACTGTATGATCATATTAGGTTGAAATTCAGGAAAATACACAATTATGTATAGGTTGCCAGGGGTGGGGGTGGTGGGTGGGAATGGAGAATCGACTACAAAAGGGCCCAAGGGGACTTTTGGGGATGATGGAAATTCCTTGTCTGGTTGTCATGGTGACTATATGACTGGTTGTGTTTGTCAGACTATATAGGATTACACTCTTAAAAGGATGAATTACATCTCAAGATACCTGACCAAAAATTAAAAAAAAAAAAAAAAGGTTCAGAAAGACAGTTTGGTGCTGTAAACAGCGCTGAGATAATTGGTAAACCATTTGGGGAAAAATAACTTTTGATTCCTTATATCATATAGTAAGATTGATTCCAAATGGATAATAGGTATGAATGAAAAAATAAAACCATTATAAACTTAGAAATATGCAGGAAATATAGGTGATGAATGTGCAGGAGATACAAGCATAAAGCCAACACGGAAGTCAGGGTAGCGGTTGCTAAGAGGTAAGAGGAGTGTGTCCCTGAGGGGGCCCATTGCAGGGGTCTCTCCGTCTCCCGCCCCTTCCTCAGCTTCGCCGTCTGCCTGTCTTTCTCTCTTTCTGTCTTAATAACATGGAGGACAATTGCATGAACTTCTGTTTTATTAGTATTCATTAACTGGGCAGCCCTCTGTATAAAGACCAATAGAAAGAAAGAGGTAAAACTGGAGTGCAAATGTAATTTCCTACATTTTACACACACGGAGTTTAGGCACAGAAAGGCTAAATCCGTTGGTAAAGATTTATCTCTGCCCTCTCCTCGTCCAGTTCCCCATTCCCTGTCCAAAGCGCGCAGCCGAAGCAGCCACATGATTTAGCACAATTAACAGACTCTGAGCCTTATAAACCAAGGCCAGTTGAAAAGAACATAGGTCTTGGGTATAAGATGTTTAATAAAAAATTTAAACAAATATGGGTGAAATCCATCTGACATGCAATGGAGAAAGCCTTTTCACATATCAAAGTAAAGGCAGGAACCATAAAGGGAAAGCATCGATAGATTTGACTACTCCTAAGTTAAAAATGACATACAGATTTTAAAACATCAAAGCAGAATTGAAATACAATATGCAACTGGGGAAAATATTGTTAAGATAAATGGCAGATAAAGGGTCAACAGTCTTTAAATACAAAGAGCCCTTGGAATCAATAAGACCAACAGCTCAATGCTAAAACAGGCAAGGGATATGGGTAGGCCATTTTTAAGGGAAGAAATACGTGTTACTAAAAAGCATTTAAAAATAGTCATTCTCTCAGTAATCAAATAGTTGCTCATTAAAAGTATGTGCTTGTCACACATTCACTTGTCCGGGATTAGAAGCAATGGAAACCTCTGGTATCAGGAAGTTGTAGGGGAGCAAGAGCAGCAACTTTAACGAGAGCCTCAAAAACAGTCTGTTCATTGATTTAACAAGATGTGCACAAAGATATTTATAATTGTGATAATTGGAAATGACTTAAAGCATTCTCGTGACAGGAAACTGGCTAGGTTATGCTACCTTTGTATGCCTGGGCATTTGCTAGCTAAAACGGCCCCATTGTGTGACTTAGAAAGGGTGCCTCCTCTTCTCCCAGGCAGACCCCACCCCATGCCAGGCCCACAGCTTGTGCGGGGAACCACCAATACGCTGGATACCGTGGTCCTGGTACACACAATGGGAGGCTGTACTATGTAACCATTGAAGCACGTTTTTAAGTGATTTTGAATGACATAGGGATATGATCACAGTACACTGTTAATCATAAAACATATAGAGTGCTAAGAATATTTTCTGCCATGTAGGAATAGCTATTTTTTTAAAAGGTAAGGTTTTTACATGTGTACAACATGAGCCCAATTTAAAAATGAGTAAGTCAAATATGTGTAGAAAGAAAACTGGGGAAAAAAACCCCCTAGGGTATATACTAATATTTTAAGATTGTGGGAAATTTTTATTTTTAATTTTTGTGTTTTTCTATACTTTTACTATTTTTAGGTGGAATGTGTATTATCTATATAATTAGGATAAAAACCAGTAAAATAAAAAATAAATCTCATTTAGAGGACTGAGCAGAACCAGATCAAGAATGCAGCTTTCCTAGGGGAAATGTGTGCTTTTGGCCTCTTTTCATCACCTTGAGCTTTCACATAAAAGCGTAAGCTTTATAGATGCAGAGAAAAGTCAGTGGAGAGCAGCTCTCTAGAATGGCATTCCCTGATGGCAGTGCAAACGACCACGTTAGAAAGTCTACACGAGATGAGGTTGTGTGGCAGAGGCCAGCCTTGTTGTGCAGGTTGTACTCTGAACAAAACACTTCTGACCCAGCCCTGCTCATCACAGATGTTCAGGGTCCAGAGAAGCGTGGCACAAGGCAGGGGACAGATGGGGAACACAGTGGGAAGCTTTGGTTAAGTCACAGAAGCGTGGGAAGCCCCTGTCCCCTCCACCCAGTGATTCAAGTGGGAGATGAGGAGAGAACGTCTCTCTGGAGTTGATGCTTGCATGTGACTTGACTTGAGCGTGCAGCCAGTTCCCTTATATCCAGTCCCCTCTTCTGAGTGTTGGTTGCACAGTGAGAGTGTGAAATGTGACGTTCCCTTTAATGATTTGTTTTCCCTTAAGCCGATGGTGTTAATTATCGGTATTAATGGAGAGGAGAAAGCCCATTACCGAGTGAAACATACAGACATCAACGTCCCTGAAACTGTAGCTGAGTGTTTTCTTCCCTCCTCTCTCTGCTGCCTTCTCTAACATTTCCTCCCCCCGCTGTTCACAACCCTCTTCCAATGACCTTCCACAAGCTTCAGGACAAAGTTTAAACTCTTTATTTTGTCATAAAAGACCTGATTTTCATTCTAGCATCACTGCTAAGCACCACCTACGCCAACCGTACCAAACTAGTTGTAGTTTTCTGAACACACCTGGTATGTTATTTTATGTCTCTAGGCATTGATAGTCTTGCTAATATTTTCAAATGCCTACAGTGTGCCAGGTACTGTGCTAAATATATATTATCTTCCTCCTTGGCTTGAATATGGTCTGTATTTTATAAATGAGAATCCAGAGGTTCAAAGAAATTAAATAATTTGCCCAGAGTTACATAGCTAGTAAGTGGCAGAGTCAGAATAGGAACTAAGGTTTGCTTAAACTGCTAAATCGAGATGTGATTGACATACAAAAAGCTATAGATATTTAATGTACAACTTGATGTGTTTGGAGATAAGTATACACCTGTAAAACTATCATCACTATCAGTGCCATTAACTTATCACCTCCAAAAATTACCTCCTTCTCCCTGATCCAGGTTTGACTTGAAAGCTTGAATTCCCTTCTTTATAGTGCTAAAATATATACAACATAACACTTGGCCTTGTAACCATTTTCAGGTGTGTACTTCTTTGGCGTTAATTACATTCACACTGTTGTGCAGCCATCACCACCATCCATCTCCAGAACTTTTCGTCTTCCCCAGTTGAAACTCTGTGCCCATAAAACAGTATCTCCCCATTTCTCCCTCATCCCAGCCCCTGGCAACCGCCATTCAACTTTGTTTCTGTGAGTTTGACCACTGGGTACCTCCTACAAGTGGAATCATACAGTATTTGTCCTTTTTTATTTTGTGACTGGCTTATTTAACTTAGCATAGTATCTTCGAGGTTCATCCACGCTGTAGCATGTGTCAGAATTTCTTTTTTTTTTTTTTAAGGCTGAATAAGATTCCATTGTGTATATATTCCACATTTTGTTTATCCATTCAGCCAGTATTGGACACTTGGGTTGCCTCCTCCTCTTGGTATTGCGAATAATGCAGCTATGAACATGGGTGTGCAAGTACCCGAGTCCTCGCTGTAACTTCTTGGGAGTATTTGCACGGAAGTGGAACTGCTGGATCATATGCTGAGTCCGCGTTTTGTGGCATGGACATGGTGGACAAGGACAGGGTGGACAATTGCAGGCCAGTCATTTTGCAGAATCTCCCTTGTTTTGGTCTTGATCTCTTTCCTCATGTGCAGACTCAGGTTACGCATTGTGGCTGGGATGTCCCAGATGCCACATCCCTGTGTTTTTACTTTCTCATCACACCCCACGTGGTGGCACATGATGTCTATTTGGTTACTAGTGTTTTTAATCTGGGGCACTTCCGTTGGGGTGTGCCAGGTGTCTTTACTGTAATGTGACTGGGAAGTTCTTTTATAATTTGTAAGTGTCTCGTGAGGAGATGGTTAAGACTATGTAAATATCTCTTTCCTTGTTAACTGTTCACCCACTAGAGCTTAACATCCACCGATGTTTGTTGGCTGAATTTACTACTATAATGTTGACTAAGGGTGACTTTCTCATACTGTCATTATTCCTTTTACGTTTATTAGTTTTCTTTCTACTATAAAGAAGAGCTTTCTCTTATTTATTTATTTCCATTACTGTGGGTACTGATACTGAATACTTTGTTCAGTGGATTATCATCTGTTATGATCATTATTTATTTTAATGCACAAAATCCCCCAGATTTGGCCAGTGGGAGCACCTCAAGTTGGTTCCTGTGTCTTTTTGACATTCTGTCGTCATTGTTGGAGCGCTTCCTTATTTGTTCCCCTGGATCTGGTAATTTGAAGAGAGCATATTTATTTGCACAAATAAGACGACTCCTAAATGTAGAAACAAGGCTAATCCTAGATAACGCTACTCCTAAAATACTGAAAAACACAGAAGAGTGCTATCCAGGCTGCTTCATGTGCGCCCACTGGCCCCACAGGTTTGAGGTTTCACCCTGGTTGGTTGCCAGATTCGTCAGGTGTCGCCCCAACAGAAGACGTGCGCACGGTAGAGCCAGTGAAGTATCTGCTGCCACTCGAGCCTCCTTGCTGCACGCAGGGAAGGGAACTGGGCAACCTGTGCTGCAGGTGGTGGAGTTCCTCCTCTGTCACTCGAGGGCCCGCTGGCCTGGGAGCTCTGTCGAGAGAGAAAACAGTTTCACATACATCTCTTCAGCGGTCATAGAAGTGAGACTATTGTTGTAAAAAGACACCAAGCTGAGAGGACACCATATGGCATCAAGAGGTGTTTGCCACTACTGCTTCTAATGGCCGAACTCAAAATTGCCTGTATTTCTGCATGGATGGAGAAATAGCCCGTGACTGCCAGGAAACACCCATTGTAGCAACTCTTCAGCCATGTAATTTAAAATAATTACTAATTAAACGAGAGTAAAATAGAGTCCATAATAACAATAATAATCACTGCAGCATTGGTCATTACCCGAGTTACCGTTTGTTGGAGCGTGACCTCGGGGAAGACGGTTTGCTGAAGGGAGAAGAGCCACGAGGGAGCCCCGCTTTGTCATTCCTGCTGTGGTAAGGGATTGGGGCCACTCCGGGGAGCCTGGCAGCCACAGACCTAATTTTATATTCCAGCTGTGTCGCCGATCTCATGTTGTTTCAAGGAATTTGTTCACTCATGCAGCAGGGTGCGTGGCATTGAAAACCAAGGAGCATGAACAGCTGTGTGGCATTTGTCAGTGGATTTATATCATCGCAGGAAACAACTCAATCAATCACAGTACCGTGTCATTGACAAAAGCGTCACTCTTATCCCTATCTCAGGAAAAGCAAGGCCCTTTGCAAGAGGACCTTTGGGTGTGTAGGTCCAACACCAAGTGGTCGTGAGCTGGTGTGTGGTGAGTGGGGGAGAGCAGATGTCAGATCCCTGCTATGTATCAGAGTCAAAGTGCCTAAGAACCGAAAAGGTGGAGGCCATCTGGGATCAGGGCAGGGTTTCTGTTTCTCGTTGTTGTAACCTAAAAGAACATGCATCCTTTTACTTATTCATTCCTTGGACAAATGAGTTCCTACTCTGGCCCAGGTATTGGACTCAGAGCTGGGAATATGGATCAAGGCAAACAACAGCACAGGCAAAGGCACTGAGACCTAAGGGATCTGACAGTCTCCTGGGATGGGTTGGGAGGATTCACAAATATAGAAGTGCCCTGGAGGCAAGGAAGAGAGTGCTTGAGACAGCAGAGGGACTCTCTTCGCAATGTGGCATTCCTGAAGGACCCTTGAGGAAGTGCCACTTGTGCTGATGCCTGACTACAAAGGCGTCTTTGGCCAGGCCAGCAATGAGGGGAGAATGTTCCAGGGAAAGGGCTGCCGTGGGCAAAGGCCCTGCATGGTGATGGAACCTAATGAGTCTGAGGAGCTAGAGGAAGGACAGAGTGAGGGAGAACATGGCACAGGGGGAAGTTAGGTCTTCTGGCTTGGAGAGGAGTCCAGATCCGATTCTAAGGGCAAGGAGAAGCTTTGAAGCCAAGGAGCCACAGGACCTGGTTCGTGCCTGTAAAAGCTGGGTCTGCTTGCTGGAGGGGAATGGCCTGGGGGCGGGGGCGGGGGCGGGGTGGGGGGTGGCATGGAGGCCGGAGGGTCCTGAGCTGATTGGGGAAACTAGGTAGGTTGTTTGAGAATTCAGGTGAGAGGAGATGGCAGGGCCTGACAGGAAGTGGACTGGGCATTCACTTGGGAATGGGGATCTCTGAAGGGGTGCTGGGTGTCTGGCTTGAGCTGCTGGGTGAATGGATGTGCTGTATGCTCAGGTGGGAAATAACAGAAGATAACCATACCTGGGGGTCGAAATATTCAGATTTGGTGTGTGTGTGTCAAAAAATATATAACATAAAATTGACTCTTTTAGCCATTTTTAAATGTACACTTTTGTGGCGGTAAGTACGTTCAGATTGCCGTGCCTCCATCACCACCATCCACATCCAGAACTTTTTCGTCTTTCCCATCTGAAACTCTGCACCCATTAGATGCTTACTCCACGCTTCTCTCTGCCCCAGCTCTTGGCAACCACCGTTCGACTTCCTGTCTGTGAATCTGACTGCTCTAGCTAGGCACCCCAGATCATTTGACTGGCTTATTTCCCTCAGCATCGTGTTTGCAGAGTTTGTTCATGCGTGTGTCAGTTTCCTTTCTCAGGTTGAAGAATATTTCATTGTTTGTAAACACCCCTTTTTTATTCACTCATCCGCTGATGGACGTTTGGTTTGCTTCCACATTTTGGCTATTGTGAATAATTGTTATGAACTTGGGTTCAAGTATTTGTTGAAGTCCCTGCTTATACTTCTTTTGGGTATGATGTACCCAGAAGTGGAATTGCTGGATCATATGGTAATTCTACATTTCGCTTTTTGAAGGACCATCAAACGGTTTTGCACAGTGGCTGTACCATTTTACACCCCCACCCCGCTCCCAGTGCACAGGGTCCCAATTTTTCCACAGGCTCACCAGCCCTTGTCATTTACTTATTTGATAATCGCCAACCTAATGGGTGTGAAGTGGTATCTCACTGGGGCAAAACAGTCCGGTTTTGGGATGAGAGATATTCCTATGATGCTGTCAAGTAAATGCTCAGCTCTGCCAGGCAGGATTTCCAAAGAGAGGTCTTTCTGGCCCACCGGGCAGTTGAAATCCCGCAGTGGGTTCTTGTAAGTGCCTTGCCATTGGGGACCTCCCGTGTTTGTTCTTTAGGTGTCCAGCCTCCGCCAGCATGCCTACTGTATGGGGTTGTGGGCATTTGGGCATTGGAGTTCACGTCTGATGAACAAAGATCGACTTGTACCTGGTTCTCTCTAATCAGTATTGCAGCTCCAGTGGAAATTAACCAAGATTAACTAAGTATGAGCTGCAAATAGAAGTGGTGGAAAAACCTCCAAAAGAGGGAATTTATTGGTATGGTCTTGGAAGTTATATCTAGCTGAAATCAGATAGGTTTGATGATCTTTTAAAGTGAATAGAAGGCATTTTTGTTTTGTTTTGTTTTGTTTGAACAAAGAAAATGCAGCTTTAAAGTGTTTTTCAATTTCTCTCTCAGCTCCCTTTCATTCCCTGATTTCTTTACTCTTAATGGGATAATATAAACCAGTTTTCTGTTGTCTCTTATTCATCAAAGCTGTCGACTTACCCTGAACAGAAAGAAGGCAAGGATGTTATTAAAATAAAACAACTTCCAATTGAGCTGCTAATAAATGCTGAAATGCATCCACATTTCTCCTATTGATTATCTCCTGCCGACAAAGGCAAACACGAGCTTGCATTGCATGCTGCCTGGTGGAAATGAAAGATTTAATTAGATGAAAACCAAGGAGCTGGAAGATCAACTGCAGTCGGCCATCCCACAATTGTTATTCATAATTGGCTGTTTGCAATGTCCCTGCTTCTTGAGCCTTTTTCACTTAAAAAATTCCCTACGGTGCATTAAGATGAGCACAGCCATTAGTAAATTCTCCCCCCACTCCCCTGTGTGTTTTGCAAGGTCAAGGTTGTGGGCTAGACTGAGCCCTGTTAGGCCATAAATCAGATGTAATAGAACATCTTGCATTTGAGAATTAGCAAGCAAGAACAGGAAAGCAGCAGTGTCTTCTGGGCTTCAGGCCATCTCCAAATGCCAGAGGTGGGAAAGAGGTGCCAGTGGGGAGGATGCGAGAGGTCCGCGCACTCACAGTGGAAGTCTTCAGAACTCACTAGCTCTGTGAGTGTGTGCATGTACAGTTTACCATCTGGTAAATGCACTGATGTTAAGTGATGGGAGTGTATTAAAACGTTGGTATTCGCTTTGCCAGGAGTGTTTCCAGCACCTAGCAGGTGACCTGCTTTATAAGACACAGTGGAGAAAGGAAAGAGGGACAGAAATCATTCCCGTGGCAGCACGTAGCACTTGGCCTATACAGGTATTTCTTTTTGGGAGCCCGAGCAAGGTATTACCATTTGAAGACTTTGTTTTCTCACTTGCACAATGGGATATTAATTGTACCTATCTCACTGATTCGTTATGAAAGTTAAATGAGATAAAGGAGACAAAGCTTTTAGCACAGCGGCGGGCACATGGTGCACACTAAGCAAAGGTGAGCCGTTAGTGATGCTAGTTCCCCTTCCACATCTACGAGACCCTGAAGGGAGACACCGCTTCTTCTGTTACATTTCCCAGTGTCTAGCCCAGTGCCTAACACCCTACTTTCAAAAACAGTTTCAGTCTGAATTAAAAGACATTTCAGTCCCCCAATCTGGAGGTTCTTACAGATTCAGATGGGAGTTGACAGTCACTCAACAAGCGTGTAGTTAGCGTCTTCAATTGTTTTAAGTAACAGCTACTCCTTGGCGGAGGCAGCGGGACGAGAGCGGCTGAGAGGGCGGGTGCTGGAGCCCACTGCCTGGGCGCTCGTTCCTGCTCCTCCCACCCGTGGAATGATCGGACTCCACGGGGATTAGATGAGTTAAGACACAAAACACTTGCAGCAGGGCCTCGCACACAGTATGTGCTCGATAAATACTTCCTACTATTAATAAAATACAGTAAAAAAACAATGGAAAGATCACTCATCCTATCACCGGGAGAAAACCACGAAGTGGACGTGTATTACGTGACTACCATGGGGCAGGCATTGTGGGCGTCTAGTAATGGCCCATTCACTGAGCACTTGTTGCCACCAGGCACCGCACAAGTCAGTGCTTGGCACATACTATCTCATTCAATTCACACAACAGTCTTACGAGGTGGGAGATATTATTATCCCCCCACCTTTTTTTTTTGAGATGAGAAAACAAGACCAGTGATGTTGGGTAACTTCCCAAGATCATACAAGTGGTAATCGATGGAGCTAAGATTCCAACACAGGTCTCTGTTCCAAAGCTAACCTTTATGCTGCCCTACCCCGAGAAGCCTGGTGTTGAAGTGACCCTGGGCAGCCCACAGGAACGAGATAAGCATGGCCTCAGTGAAGTGGGGAAGCTGGTGGAGGACAAGGAAGTGAAGTTATAATTTGCTCCATGCTATGCCTGGAACTCTTCTAATCAGGCCGCCGACTCTTTCTCAGAACAGTGGTTTGGACATTAGCACAAAGCTGACACGTGAGACGAAACCCTTCTGCATGCCCGGCACAGCATCACTATTAAATAGGGACTCGGGAACCCCGGATGTGTTTTTCCCAGAAGGCTTTACTGAGCTCTGACCCGTTTGGGCCAGATTCTTCGTGTCACGTTGTGCCGAGTTGTTGCTGTGCTAGAATCTCAGGCCAGAAATTTTTTCTTTAATATCTGGCCCCCTGTGGTCACCACTTCTGCACAAAAATACTGTGGTGTGTTCTTATTTCTCAAGTGTCATTTGGAGGCAAGTCGAATATATAAACTGTCAGTAAGAATATCTTGTAGACACTGATAGGACTTATCTGTTGAGAAACGAAGAGATAAAGGACACATGAATGTTTAATTTTTCTTTGTGTGCTAATCTAACCACTGAACGCCCTTGATCCCCAAGCAAATTAATTGTCACAAAAGTGAGTGTAAATGACACATGGTCCGTATTGAGTAGCCACCCCTCGGCACGGTGTCAAGGAAAGGCAGGTCTCTGCAGCTCGGTTGCTGGAGCAGCTTTGCTGGATGAAGCTTATTAGAGGACTGCTTAGCAAACTCAGGGCACTGATCTCGTAGCTGGAGTCGGCTCTCGGCGTGCTTCTGGGGTGAAGGTGCCCTCTCCCTGTGGAGCAGGCCCAGAGCTGGTCTCAGAAGTCCCGATGTTGAGGCCAGCTTCTCCAGAAGGCACAGCTTCTCTGAGCTTTATTTGGTTCACGTGCAAAATAGAGTGGTGGCTGTTAAATATGAAAATATTCACCACAGATTTTGTATATATGAAATTTTTATTTTTAATTGTGATAAAATACACATAAAAGTTACCATCTTAACCATATTTGAAAAAGATTTTATTTATTTTTAGAGAGAGGAGAAGGGAGGGAGAAAGAAAGGGAGAGAAGCATTAATGTGCCAATGAATCATCAGTCAGTTGCCTCTTGCATGTCCCCACCTGGTGACCTGGCCTACAACCCAGGCATGTGCCCTGACTGGGAATCGAACCAGAGGTTTCGATTTGGTTTGCAGGTCAGTGCTCAATCCACTGAACCATGCCATCCAGAGCTTAACCACTTTTAAGTGCACAGTTCAAGAAGCTAATAGATTATATTTCGGTATAATTATAATGCTAGCAATATTACCACTACTTGTCCAGTGGAATTGTGAAGATCAAATGAGAAAAAATGATGTGAATAAAAGGTGTTTCCTACACTAAAAAGTGCTTTGCATATATCAGTTGCTGCTATAGCATGACCCCCATCACCTCCCTGAGCTCTGTTTTCTCAGCAGGGGCTTGGACTTCAGATCCCTTTAGTCCTGACATTCTGCAGAAACATTACACCTACCCAGCATAGGTTTCCATGTCACCTGGGAATCAAGCCTTATGCTAAAAGGCTTTTTCTCTAGCAAAACATCAGCCTCATAATGCACAGAGAGGTTCTGTCACTTGTCACTGTGGAAGGAAGTCATCGTAAAGTCTGTCTGACTTGTTGGTGACACGGATATATCTATCTGTATATTCATATTGATATCTATATCCATGCCTATATCTATATCTTTTAATCATTTATTAAAAAATATTTTTCCAGAACCTATTCATTGCTGGGCACTGTTTGAGATGCTGGTGGTACAGCAGTGAACAAGAGACAAATTCCCTGCCCTCCTGGAGCTGACCTTTCACCTGGGAAGGCAGAACATAAACCGGCTGACACACAATAATAAGTAGGATGTGAGAGTCGTCATAAAGAAAAACAACGCCAGGCCAGGGCGTGGAGGGTGACAGGGGCTTCTCTTTTAGATGGAGTGGTCATGGAAGACCTCTTCAAAGAGATGACATTGGAACAGAGACCCAAATGAAGGGAGAGGGCCAGCCATGTGAAGGTGTGGGGAAGCGGGCTCCAGGCAGTGGGGGTGGCAGGTGTGAAGGAAGAACTTTCCACAGAGACAATAGAGACTTCTCCCTGCCCTGTGGCTGACCAATGGTAGCCCCTGTGCAGAGGAACTTTCAGTTCCTTCTCTTCTCCCTAAGTTTCCAGACATGAGATTATTTCAAGAGTTCTAAGCTGTAAGTTATGGAACTCCAAAGTGTCTCCAGGGATCTGGGAACCAATGTTGGGAGAACCAAAAATTTTACTGGTTTCTTTATTTAATTTTACCCTGTGGCTATACTTCACTTTGAGCATATAAAAAAATCCAATAATTTTTTTTCTGAATGAGGCATACTTATAGTAAACAATTATTGGAATTTTAATTTGGGATTACTATACTAAAAACTATTGCTTGTTTATCTGACATTCAAATTTAACTTGGCATTCTGTATATTATCTGGCAACCTTAGTTGGCCCAAATCTAGTCAACTTGGCACATGTAGCTGCAAGAGAGTCTGGAACACTTAGCCTTGAGGTGGGTAGTAATGCGTCCAATTACAACCTAGGATTTTAATTACTAAATAGGAGGGAGAAATGGATGTTGAGAACAATTAGCAGTCTTGGCCAAAACTTACATGGTCTCTCTCGTTCATTTTACTAGTATTTATTAAGCACCATTTATATGACATACAAGATCTTTCCAGAAGGTGTCCAGCCTTATAATATGAAAAATAGAAACATTTATTGAAGAAGATACAAGAAACATTGTACATAAGACAATGACACCTCAGTCCCCTTCAAGGTAGGCACCTTGGGACCTCACACAGTTCTCCCAATCGCCATCAGCTGCCCCATCATATATTCCTGAATCTCATCATGAAAGCTCTTCTCTTTCAAAGGCGATTTTAGTTTTGGGAAAAGCCAGAAATCGCAGGGCACCAAATCTGGGCAGTAGGGGAGCTGAGTCACCTGAGTGATTTGATGTTTCGCCAAAGAACTCTGCATGAGATGTGATGCATGAGCAGGTGTGTTGTGATGAAGCTGCCAATCACCATTTGCCCATAGTTGCAGCCTTCTGCATCATCCAAATACTTTCCACGGAGGAATGTTCAAACTTAGGGCAAAATTTGATGTAGATTCATTGCTCTACTCAGTCATTTTTTTTTCCAGCTCATTCTTTTTATTTATTTATTTTTTATTTATTTTTAATATATTTTATTGATTATGCTATTACAGTTGTCCCATTTTTCCCCCTTTCTTCTCCTCCACCCCCATACCACTCCCATTCCCCGCCCTTTAGTTTTTGTCCATAGGTCATACAACATAAGTTCTTTGTCTTCTACATTTCCTATACTATTCTTAACCTCCCCCTGTCTGTTTTCTACCTACCATTTATGCTACTTATTCTCTGCCCCTTTTCCCCCTCTCCCCGCCTACCACTCCCCTGCTGATATCCCCCCTACCTTATATAAATCCCTTTAACATTTCACACAATAAAGGCTGGGTGATGATGAACTCCTTGAACTTGACCTTATCAGGGAAGCACTTTATCTGCTCTTCTATTCTAAATGATAGCTTTGCTGGATAGAATAACCTTGGATGTAGGTCCTTGCTTTTCATGACTTGGAATACTTCTGTCCAGCCCCTTCTTGCCTGCAAGGTCTCTTTTGAGAAATCAACTGACAGTCTTATGGGAATTCCTTTGTAGGTAACTGACTCCTTTTCTCTTGCTGCTTCTAGGATTCTCTCTTTATTTTTAGTATTGGGTAATGTAATTATGATGTGTCTTGGTGTGTTCCTCTTTGGGTCCAACTTCTTTGGGACTCTCTGAGCTACCTGGACTTCCTGAAAGTCTATTTCCTTCACCAGCTTGGGGAAGTTCTCCTTCATTATTTGTTCCAATAAGTTTTCAATTCCTTGGTCTTCCTCTTCTCCTTCTGGCACCCCTATGATTCGGATGTTGTGACGTTTAAATATGTCCTGGAGGTTCCTAAGCCTCTCCTCAATTTTTTTTAAAGATTTTATTTATTTATTTTCAGAGAGAGGAGAAGGGAGGGAGAAAGAGCAATGTATGGTTGCTTCTCACATGGCCCTCACTGGGGACCTGGCCCGCAACCCAGGCATGTGCCCCGACTGGGAATCGAACTGGGACCCTCTGGTTCCCAGCCCACGCTCAATCCACTGAGCTACACCAGCCGGGCCTCTCCTCAATTTTTTGAGTTCTTGTTTCTTCATTCTTTTCTGGTTGGATGTTTTTTTCTTTCTGCTGGTCCACTCCATTGATTTGAGTCCCAGTTTCCTTCTGATCCCTATTGGTTCCCTGCAGATTTCCCCTCATTCCCTTTGTATTATCCTTTACTTTGTCAAGAAATTGCGACCATTTTTCTTCCATTCCTGTGAGCATCCTGATTACCAGTGTTTTGAACTGTGCATCTGATAGGTTGGCTATCTCTTTGTCATTTAGTTGTATTTTTTCTGGAGCTTTGATCTGTTCTTTCATTTGGGCCATTTTTTTCTCAGTGCACCTGTTACTTTAAGGGGCGGAGCCTTAGATGTTCACCAGGGCGGGGTAACCCACGTGTTGTGACGCAGCCTGTGGGGGCGGGTCCTGAGAGAACAATGGCGCTTGCGCCAGTTACTGCACTTACACTGCTTCCCACAAGCAAGTAGGGCCCTTCTTTGTTGGCTCTGGGGTGAGTGGGCAGGCCTGCACAGTTCCAAGTCCCTATGGGTCTTCCCAACAAACTCTCCTGTGAGGCCGGGAGTTCCTCCTGCTGCCACCTCAACCCCTCAGGTGTTTTCAATCGGTGGTTTGAGGTTTTATTTCCCGGCATTGGTGGGTTGCTGCTCGGTCTGCTCTGCTCCCCGCTTTTTGTCCCGGTTTGTCTGCACGCGAATGAGGACCTGCACGACCCACCAACCTTGGCCCTGCTGGGTCCGGGTGGGCCGGGTGCTGGCTGTGCTTTGGTCAGGCACGCCCGCTGTGGGTCTCTCCTGGCAGCTGCAGCGCCGCCAGTACCGCTCCACAAACCGCCGTCTTGCTGTGCACTCACCGCCCTGCTTGCCACGTGCTTCCCACCCGGCTCCGCCCCACTTACCAGTCTGGATGAATGTGTCTTCTTTAACTCCTTGGCTGTCGGACTTCCACGCAGTTCGATTTTCTGTCAGATCTGGCTGTTTTTGTTTATTTAAATTGCTGTTTTTCCTCTTTTGGTTGTGTGAGGAGGCACAGTGTCTACTCAGTCATTTTGAATGCGACGACCACAGAGTACACATGCTCATTCAATGGCGTCTACCATCCTCACTGTGAAATGTTTCAGGAAATAGAGGAAGGCCCATGCGGTTGGTGTGGAGGGATCAAGGGGGAGAGTGTAAGGGAAGCAGGCAAGGGAGGGCCTTGAAGACCACAGCAAAGAGATTTTTAAACTATAGTAAAGATAAGAAGCTACTGAAGTGTTTTGAGCAAGGCAATTATGAGACTTATGAGTATTTTGCATTTTATATGGTCGCTGTGCCTGTTGCGTAGTGGATGTGGCTAGTGGGAGCAAGAGTGGAGGAAGTGAGATTAGGGGGTTATTGCAGGGAGTTGGGCTGGAGTGGGGCCCTAGAGTGGAGGGAGTGAGATGTGTTGGGATTCAGGGAGCTTATGAAGGAGGTATGAATACCACCCTCACCTTACGGATAAGGGAGGCTTGTAGAGCTGGGACTGGAATCGAGGTGTGTATGACTTGAGTGCTGGCGTAGGGGGCAGTAGCGGGGGAGTGAGAGGGAGGTTTTGCAGCTTTAGGAGACTGCAGAGACCATTCAGCCTGATTCTGGCTTTGCAGCAGGAGCAAGAGGGAGGGCCACCAGGGATGAAGAGGGCCACTCTCTCCCCTGCCTCCTGCATCCTTCTCCAGCACTGATTCTCCCCGAGACTCCTGATCTAAGGTCATCTGATTTGTCATTGGCTTTATTGGAGTAAAATCTTGTCTCCTCCTCCATGAAAAAAATAAAGTAAAAAGAGTACATTCTCTTGGAAGTTGGCAGCTGTGACACCGCTAGCAATGTAAATTCTAGAAAGAGGGAGGTGACTTTTACCAGCTGAGCCTTGTTTTTTCGCCCCTGCAAAGGGGACCATCACACAGCTGCTCCACATAACTGGTGAGAGCATTACAAGTGAAAATGCCTGGAACTGGTGGTGGTCAATAAAAGTGATTCACTGCAGGATTTGGGGGTCGTTTTGTCTCCAGCTTGCACTTAGCGCTGCTCTTTATCTTTTCACCAGTTCGGGTCACCTTACTGACCCCAATCTTTCCATCATTCCCACCCCCTTCCCTTGCTTGCTTCCATCCTGTCCGGAGCCCCTCAGGTAATGTGGCCTAGAGGGAAAACGCCAGGGGGCAGGGGTCAGGAAATACGGAAGGCCCTTCCATCAACCTGCTCTCTAGAACTGGAATATGAACTATTATTCATTTAAGTCAAGTGAAAGACATTGCAAACTTGATGTTCTGCGCAGTTCCAGAAGCACACTGCTGATAAGAAGCAAATTAGAAATGCAAGGGTTTTTTCCCCCCAAGTGCTGTAAAGATGCATGTGTTGATGGTGGAGCTGGAATTTCCCCGTGGGTCAGTTAGGCTCTCCCTCAAGCATAAATACAGATAAAACTGATCACTGCCTCTGATGAGGCTGTCAGACTCGATATCAGGAATTTGGGAAAGGTGTTTGACGTCCTATTGATTTGAATTTTTCATAAACACACCCTATGCAGTGTCTGGCTGCTCTTGGGGAGGGGTGGGGAGGAAGCAGGTGAATCGGCTAGCCAGAGTGATTGGACAAAGACTCAAAGCAGCAGCTTCACAGCAGGAGCAGCCCCTGGAAACCTAGGGGAGCTTCGGTTTTTGCAGGTAAGGGTGCTGAAGCCCAGAGAGGGGTGCCTACTTGCATAACGTCACACAGCTTAGCTTGAAAGTAAAGTCCAGAAGAACTCTGGTGGGCTTTTGGGGTTAGAGAGAGTTCAGTTCAAATCCTGGACCTATCATTATATTCCTTGGGTAAATTACTTACTTTTCTAAAGCTTCAATTTCCTCACTTGTAATATGGAGCTAATAGTAGTTCCTGCTTTATAGGGTGAATACAAGGATTAACAAGAAAATTCATATAAAATAGCCCAGAGCTTGGCACTTAGTAAGCGCTCAGTAATTATTGGTATTTTGTGGTACTGATGATAATATATATTTTTTGGGTCCCAGGGGTGGACAGTAGGAAAATCTTTCTATTGGTAACATGCCACAGGCCTCTGGCTTGGTCCTTATCAGAGGGTGTGGTGGGCTGAATTGTATTGTCCCCAAAGGTACGTTCCAGTGTTAACTCCCAGGAACTGTGAACATGAGCTTACTTGGAAATAGGGTCTTTGCAGATGTAATGAAGTTCAAGTGAGGTCGCACTGGATAGGGGTGGGCTCTAATCCAATGACCGGTGTCTTTATAAGAAGAGGGAGCCTGGCTGGTGTAGCTCAGTGGATTGAGCGCGGGCTGGGAACCAGAGGGTCCCGGTTCGATTCCCAGTCAGGGCACATGCCTGGGTTGTGGGCCGGGTCCCCAGTGAGGGCCATGTGAGAGGCAACCATACATTGCTGTTTCTCTCCCTCTCTGTCTCCCTCCCTTTCCCTCTCTCTAAAAATAAATAAATAAAATCTTTAAAATAAAAAAAAAAAAAAGAAGAGGGAGATTTGGACACAGTCACACGGTGGGGACACCATGGGAACACAGAGGCAGACACTGGAGCGGTTCTGCCACAACTCAAACGTCAAGGGTTACTGGTGACTGCCCGATGCTAGAAGGAGCAAAGACGGATCCTTTCCCAGAAAGGCCTTGCCAATACCTTGATTTTGGAATTTTAGCCTCTGGAACTGTGAGACAATAAGTTTATGTTGTTTTAAGCCTCCTAGTTTGTGGTCATCTGTTATGGCAGCCCTAGGAAAGTGACACAGAGGACATCAGTGGAGGCGGGTGTTGGGTGTTTCCAGCCGAGCATCTGATTGGGGTGAGGGCTGTTGGCCACAGAACACGCATGTCCTGACTTATGAATGGAACCACTGCACAGTGAGCTCCCTAAGGGATCCTGAGCATTCGCCTACTGACCTGGGGATGCTGGGTGTGTGTGTGGGGCTGGGGGACACAAGAACCACGACCCAGGAGAGCCAGGTCGTGGCTCACGATCATGACTGGACATTCAAGATGACACTTGGAAAGCAGGAGGGGACACGGCTGGGCAGGGGTAAAGGCTGCTGCGTCTCCTTCGTCCTGGCTCTCCCATGAACTCGTCCTCGTCCCCCTTCCCTGCCGTGTGAGCAGAGGCGATTTTCCTGTTGGGCTGAGATGCAGAGAGATGGGAACAGACTTGGGAAATGGTTGGGATTTATAAGCCCTTGGTGAATGCCGCTTTCTTCAAGTCAGGTGAGGACCAGGGGAATATTGGGAGGGAGGTGCCCTGTGTCTGCAGTTTCCCAAAGGCAGCCAGGTGGTCTCTGTCTGAATACACGTTTCTGCAGGGTGGTCCTGAGAGGTGTCACAGTCCTTTTCCAATACTGAAGCCCTGCCTCCCCTCAGTCATTCCTTCCCAGCCTCTTCTCTCTGCACCCTCGACCTGTCTTTGCTCACCGCCATAGCCACTGCGGGAAGTGCTGGAATGCGGGTGGAAAGAAGAGCTAACACATGATGAGGATGGAGGCTGTTTGCAGAGCTCCTGTGCCCGGCTAAGGGGGCGGGAGAGGAGGGGCCCTCTGCCCAGGCTAGAACTGCGGCAGGGACTGCTGGACTCTCATCAAAACCAGTACCATTTGGTCTTGGCCCTCTTGAGCCAAGAGGAAAGGGGTTGAATCATTGGATTTCCTAGGTCATCTGTTCAGGAGGAGACACAGCTCCTCGCTTATTGGCTGGGAAGTGTTGCGTTTTGTTTTGTTTTGTTAGCGTGGGAAGGGGAGAGGGGAGAACTGGGCAGGGAAGGCGCTGCTCGCTCAGTGGGAAGTCAGGGGAGGACGGGAAAGAGAACCCTGCTCCTTTCTGCTCTCCTCTCCTCTCTGCTCCTTTATCTGCACGATGAGCACAGCCTGAGTGGCCATCACCTATGCGAGGTCTCCTAGAGGTGGCGGCAGGTATATGAAACGTTCAGAACAGGTGAACCCGCGGAGACAGACAGCCGGTTAGTGGTCTCCAGAGCCTGGGGTGGGGGTGGGGGGTGGGGGATGGGGACTGATGTTGGATGGCGTTTCCTTCAGGGCGATTGAAAATGTTCTGGGACCAGAGGAAGGCGGGGGTCGCACAACAGTGACTGTACCAAATGCTGCTCAGTCATACAGTTTAAAGTGCTGGATTTTATGTTATGTGAGTTTTACCTCAAAACAGAAGCCCCCCCCCCACCCTCCCCGTCCCTCAAAGCCACGCGGATGCCATGAGATAAGGGCCATGGCTGGGCTCCATGCCTGGTGGAGTGACCTGGACTGGGTGAGTGTGCTGGAAGCGCGGACTCCTTGCTCCCTCTGGCCTGCCCCGCCCCACCCCGCCCCCACCCCAGAGCAACGGCAGGGCTGCCTGCACCAGTGCCAGGAGGTTAAGAACGCTTGGGCTTCCTGGGACCTTCATCTAAGTGTGAGTTTCTGAGCCTCAGTTTCCCCATTTGTAAAGTGCAGGTTGGACAACATACACTTCGTAGGGTTTTGTTAGCATGAACTAAATGTTAAAGCATTTAACACGTTATTACCCCTCAATGAGTGGTAGTGGCTATTATAAATAGTAATTCTGTTATCTGTGGTATCGGCCCAAATATAGTTCTGATTGCCTAGATGCAGAGGTGAGGAGAAGGGTCACCTTCAGCCCAGTCTGCTACACAGAATCCCAAACCCCAACAGCCTACTTGTGGGATGGGGAAGAGAAGAGAGTCAGCCAAGAGTGGAGGATGTTGCCCTGGCTGGTGTAGCTCAGTGGATTGAGTGCGAGCTGGGAACCAGAGGGTCCCGGTTCGATTCCCAGTCAGGGCACATGCCTGGGTTGTGGGCTGGGTCCCCAGTGAGGGCCATGTGAGAGGCAACCATACATTGCTGTTTCTCTCCCTCTGTTCTCCTTTCTCTAAAATAAATAAATAAATAAATCTTAAAAAAAAAAAAAAAAAAAGGAGTGGAGGATGTTAATGACTTAGTTGTGGTTTTGAAGGGGCCAGATAAACAGCATCCTTTCTCCCTGCCTGAGTCCTGAACCAGTGGAGAGATAAGACAACACTTAAGGAGACAGGTGACCAAAGTGTCACCTTTACACCAATCCAACTGATTGTGAAGATCAATGGGACTTCTTATCACTGAACCCCACAGTGAGACTTCTCACCCTGTTGGGGACACAGACGGGCCACTGCAGAGCTGCCCAGACTGGGGCCGGTGCCTGCTGAACTCACAGAATGAAGGAACAGAGGGTGCGTTGGCCCTCAGTGAGGGGACTCCTTCCTGAGCCCACCAGCCAGGGCGAGTGCCCCCCCCCCCCCCCCTTTTTGAGAAGAGAAGCCAGGAGCGCCCCAGTGAAGCTCTGTCCAAATGGAGGAAAAGTCATGAGAGGGATGGGGTGGCTTAACCTTGGAGAGCTCAGCGCCCCATAGGACTTGTCTCCACGGCAAGGCCGGGCTTCCCCCGTGTGCGGATGGCAGCCTCGCCTTCCCTGCGCGGTCTGACGCTGGGATGGGCACTCCAGGGCTGGTGGCTCCTCCTGTGCTTTCTGCAAGGAGACCTTGGGTACAAAAAGAGAGAGAACAGCAGAACAGCTAAGCACACAAATGAACGCCCCTCCTCCCCACTCAGCCTCATTTGAGGACTGGCAAATTACAGACTATGCATTCAATGGAATGTTAAGTCATTTCAGAAGGCTGTTTACAAAAGATTTGTAATGATGTGGGAATTAATTACATGGTAATGTCAGGTGAAAAAAGCGTGAT
>PVJI01015699.1:0-40402 GCA_004026765.1 Micronycteris hirsuta
ACCTCATAACAAAGATTTTACTGGAGTATTTTATGTGTAATTTATCAGAATAGATGCCGAAATGTTCAAATTTGTTTTTTAAGGAGGAGCTCTGTGGCAGACAAGCTTGAGGTTTAAAAAACCTGATTGTGCATGCTCTTCATTTTTCCGATGGTCTCTGAAGTCCGTTTGATTGGTAACCGCCATGGTAGTGTTCCTGTCTCAACTGGCTTCTCATTACTCAAAGCCAATATTAATCGCTAAATATGACTAATATCACATAAGGTCACAAAGTTCACTGCTAACCTTCATTCCAGTTCAAAATGTTTTCAAGGTTAATAGATTGATTTTGAGCTGAGATATGATGCATTTATAAAATGGAAGAAAATGAAAAATTTGGCATCATCAATACATGGATAGTTTTAAATGCCTCGTTTGTTACATTTGGACTGTAGCCATGAAATTCATTTGACATATATCACAGGGTTATATGCTAACCTTGACACTGGAAAATACATTAATGATACATTTTAACATTAGATAATTTTACACTCACTCAAACATATACACACTGCAGAATAAAAATTAGTACATTATATTCCTCTTATCTAGCTTTGCCATATCTTAACATTTTGCAATATTTGCTTCTGATTTTTCTTTTTAAGAAATAAAACAATACAGGTGGAGTTGAAAAAAAGAATTAGGGTATTAAAACTTACTGACTCTTCCAGCTGAGGCATATCACATATGTAAAAGAGAGCCTAAGCACTTTTAAAGATCGAGATGACACTAAAATATAGTTCAATTTCAACCGTAATTGTAAGGGGCTGGTTGCTGATTGCTTCCTTGTTTTACTTGCTTGGAGCAAGGACAAATGAAATTCCTGACTGTGTCTCAATTCTGAGCTCCCTACATTTTCTGAGGCCCTGGTTCCAGTCTAAAGAAGTTTTCTGCCCTGGCTGGTATAGCTTAGTGGATTGAGCGCGGGCTTGGGAACCAGAGGGTCCCGGTTCGATTCCCTGTCAGGGCACATGCCTGGGTTGCGGGCCGGGTCCCCAGTGAGGGCCGTGTGAGAGGCAACCATACATTGCTCTTTCTCTCCCTCTCTGTCTCCCTCCCTTCCCCTCTTTCTAAAATAAATAAATAAAATCTTTTTTTAAAAAATCCAAATTTGAAAAAAAAAAGATGTCTTCTGTTTTAATGTATTGATGACTCCAGTATCCCTGAGAGATCTTCACCGCCAGCCTTTCTGATCCCACCCAATGCCTATGTCTGGGCCTGTTCCTATGTCTTGGCCTGTTCCTACAATCAGTTTCTGAGTCTGGCTCTCAATTGCAGTTTGGTGAGTTTAGGGGTCCCTAGCCTCTGGTGTTGACCTGTACTTAGAGTTTGTCCCAGGTTGCCAGAACCTGGTTCGTCAAATAGAAAGCAGAATTTCCTGGGAGAGTCTTCATTGAGGTCTCATTAAGCTTTCTGGTCCTTACTAGAAACAAGTCACCAAGGCCTGTAGTTTCTTCCCAAGGCCTACATTACTCAATCACAACCCTTAGCTAGATCACCTTTATTTACAGGTTCTTCCCCTCTCACTTCCTGATGAATTAGCCCAACCACAAGGAATTATATTAGCCTTCTCCCAAAAACACCACCAGTGACTTCCCCTCACCTACCAAGCTGCACACCAAACTAAGCCCTTGCCTTGGATCTCCAGGCTTCCTGCTGTGACCACCTTTGTGCTCCCGCTGTTCTTAGGGAACAGAAAGATCTGTGAACTGCCCTTGACTCAGCTCTCACCTCACTACCTGTGTGAAGTTGGGCGGGTAATTAATCTAACGAGCTTCCATTTTTTCACCTCTATACAACAAAGAAAATAAAACCTTCCTTATCAACCTTTGTGAGGATTGGCCACATACTGCAAAAATCCCTAATATGCTCCAAGGCATATGGCAAGGGCACAGTGAGCTTGTAATAAGGCTTCGTTACTGGCATCCAGCTCTCGCCATTTCTAGGAGACTCACATTCCACTGTGATTAGGCCACATATGATCTCAAGGGTCAGTTACGCTTAAGCACATCCTGTTTCTTATCGTTTCCTAGTTTCCAGGGGTGAGAGTTTTGTCTTCCCAATTAGATTATAAGCTTTAGGAGGGCAGACTAAAATCTTATTCTCTGTCACTAATAATTTACTGCTTCTCGGTCTCGCCTATTTCTGCACTGTGTCCCTTTGCCACAAGTATTCTTGTCTACAGGGTTCATTAGGACTTCCCTTACGTGGCATCCCACCTGTGCTGAGCACAGCAATGTCTGTCAGAAACAGCCTCGCCCCTAGGTTCCCACGCAGCCTGTGGGAAGTGTGACCACAGGCTCCACTGCCTCTGGTCTCAGCGTTGTCACCCCTGTCATGTCTGCTGGGACACTTCCTGCCTTGCCTTTAGGTTGTCCTACCCACTGATCACCATCTCATTGCACTGGGGCCCCTGGGTCCTGTTACTTGTGCCTATAATGTCTTATGAGAGTTTCTAGGAGAATAATCTTTACTTAGAGAAACCTTTTCCTGGGATATAAGATTATTAAAAAGCTGCCAGAAAAAAAGAAAAAGAAAAAAAGCAGAGCGGTGGATTTAGAATCTCTTCATCCAACTGGTAATTAAGGCTTATTACTGGGTTGCTTCTTTTCTTAGGCTGGGTTTGTGTCCAGGAGCCTCAGCACCTCAAACTCATGGACTTGTGGTAAGCACGTTGCCAGTTCACCAAGCAGCTCTCATTTCTAGCACAGCACCAGCTGAGCAGCACGCTAGACCTTGCTTCTCATTCTGTATGCGTCTTCTGGGCACACGTATGAAAATCAGCCAGCAGTCAGTAAACACCAGTCCTGGCCCAGTCCTATAGAAAAAGGTGATGCAAGGTGTCATGTTGGATGTGCACCATGGAATTTTTTAAATTCCATTCCAAATTGTTCTTTTTACTTATTTCTCTATTTTTTTAATTAAAAAAAAGACTAAAAGGAAATAATATCTGTTAGTCGAAACATTCATATAGGAGAATCTATAGCCTATCTAAGTTCAGATAACCAGGCTGAGGAAAAGTAAGCTTTGCAAAAAACATATATTCAAAGAAAAACTGCTTTTGCCCAATGCATTTAGAGAGCAAACACCTAAATACTTCTAAACCCTAGAATGAGGAGGCAGCATTGAGAATTTTGCTTGGGGTACTTCTAAAGCTACAAAATATCTATTGGCTTGAGAATTCAGAATTGCCCCCCCCCAGTTTTGGTGCCATTATTAGCTGCTCCTGCTCCAGGCCAGCCTCCTCTGTAGTCTGGCATGATCCCTATTCTCCTGTCCACTGTCACTGACCTCCTGGGAAGACCACATCATCCTCACAGACATCAAGGGGCCTGGGTGCTAGAGGCCTATTGCACATCAGTTACCTGGTCTGCAGGAGTTTCCAGTCCCTGTATCCCAACAATGAAGTGTATGGGGGAGGGGTGCTGAGGGGGTGGTTTGAAGGAAACAAAGACTTAAGGCTAGGAAGAAAAGTACTATGTTCTCTGTGGTTGCTCCTCTGGTTTTTAGTCTCCTAAATACAGTGGAATTACTTGGTTGCATTCCAATCTGAATATAACACCCCCAGTGCCGTCCAACATTTTGGCGTCTCTGGTCCGCACTGGAGGAAGAAGTGTAATCTTGGGCCACACATAAAATACATTGCGACATGTGATCACACACAAAAAAATCTCATAATGTTTTAAGTACACTTATAATTTTGTGTTGGGCCGCATTCACAGCCATCCTGGTCTACATGTGGCCGGCGAGCAGAGGTTGGACATCCCTGCGACACCAACACGGACCCCTGGTCAGATACATACACACACATTTCCACAGACTCTTTCAGAACTGAAAATATTAAGATAAACCAACAAAATATCTGTCTCACAGTTGTTGCCATTTTCTAATGACATAAGTTGAGGGCACACTCTATGGAATTGATTTTCCCGATGATATGATATATGGACTACAAAATGGAACACACTGAACTCCATTAGAACCAGAAGTGACCTTAAAGGTCATTCAATTCAATTTCTTCAATTTGCAGATGACAAAACTGAGATCTCAAGAAATGAAGTAATTTGTTCAAAGTCAAGAAGACATTCAATGTTAAAGATGGAATTAGTACCCAGATCTCTCTAATATCTACTTTCTTTCCATTCTGAACAGCTGTCCTCATTTACCCAGTTTTGTGCTTAAAGCTTAAGGTCTCTTAACATTGATGTTTGTGCTACAGTTAGCAAACAGCTAACCTGCCCAGTTATAAGTATATTCTGTGGTTTCCATACCTTCATATTATTATATTATACTTGAAATTTAATTGATTCTTTATTTCTATTGTTCAGTATCTTCCTTTTAGGACTTTCTCTCTTTCTAAATACCCCCCTGTTTTGCCCCCATTTTTGTCAAGGAGTCAATTTCTGAAGCTTGAAACTTTAGTAACTTTAGTGTCAGAAATCACATGAAAAGCAGTAGGAGGAACCCCATTGCTCCATTGCCTGATAGTCCTGTTAAATTACATGCCTGTTGGTTTTTGCTGTTTAATTTTGTAAAAGCATCCCTGTAACACTCACTTTGGGCAGAAACTTAGGAAGACAATAGCCAGTCTTGGAAGAAATTGAAGAGAAACTGTTGCCAGGGGGTGGGGAAAAAATGGATAGAGTGGACAAATTAGAGGTTCAGTCATGAGAATGGAAACATGTCTGTGAATCACTGTGTGAAAAGAATGGGATAAGTCACTTTAACATGTTTCTTCTGCATTTCAGTGTACTGCCAATCACTCACAGTTTGGATCCTCTGTCCAAGGAGAAAATAACCTCATCTCTCACTCGTTAAAGATCGAAGCAGCAGAATAGGGTTTATTTTTAACAGTTTTGGTAGCAATGGCCATGTCACTGAGTACTAGGAAAGTTGGTCTTAGAAGTTCTGGCCTGAGGCATTAAGGAATCAGAGCCAGGAGACAAAGAGATGAGAGAGGTTGTGAGCTTGTGTAAGCACAACCACATGAAACGAGGAGTGCAGCAAATAAAAAATCTGAATAAAAGGTGAACTCATTTTACCTTGAAAGTTATCGTACTAAGTCTAGAGTCATAAATTACTAAGATTCCGGAAGGGACCCAGCCAATGCTTTTTATTGCAATCCATTACGGTAAGAGAAAATTTGCTTTTGAACTACAGTTGTCCGTGTTGACTTTGGTCAGGTGGAATTTCAGGCTCATTCATTGGGAAGGAAGGATTCATAGTGAGCCTCAGCAGGGCTCAACTCAAAGCCTTGCACATCCCCTCATGGAAGGGCACTCTTTGCCAAGAGTATGCATGAAATGAAATGAAATGAAATGTTAATGTAAGCTTATTTCTTTTCTGCATTTCTCCAAGACTTTAAGCATCCTCCATGAAAATTTGTAGATATTCTATGTCATCAGAGATGCTCACTGAACCAGCACTGTGGCAAACAGTGCAAAGAACACATTATCATGATTACCTTGCCCTCAGAAATGTATTACTCATGCTTTCTTTTAGTTTTTAGATTCCTCCAGGAATAAATGATGCATCTAGAACATTTCCAAATAGGACAGCTTTTCTTAAATAAAGGCAGTCTTTTTACTGTGTTCTGATTTTCTGTTTGATTCTTGATTTATGCTTGCTAAGAGAGTCTTCACTTAGACATTGATATGCTTCAAGACTCCTGGGTGTATATCTGAGTTATTTTCCCCACATTTTATAGTACAAAGGGAGAGACATGTAGATAAGCAAATAAGAAAGATGCAACATAGTAATAATAAAATAATAGAATGTTGTGGGAGCATGAGGAAGGCAATAATTAATTGAGCCTGAGGGAAAGGAAGTCAAGGAAGGTGTTATAGAAAAGAGATATCTGAGTTGGCTTTTGTTGTGGAGAGGAGGAGCAGATGTTTCAGTTAGGAAATACCTGCAAAAGCCCAAAGGTGTGAAGGTATGTGACACATTTAAAAAATAGCCCTTAGTCTGATCTGGCCAGAGTATTAAGTACAGCGGGTGTGGGTGTGGGGGGCAGTGGGGCCATGAGCAGCAAAAGATGAAACCAGAAAGGTAGGACGGAACTGAAGTGTTAAGAGCTCTGTATCAGATGCCAAGGAATCAGAAACATCTTTAGGCTACAAGCAGAGAAGCCTCTGAACTTAATAACTGTATTTTTCAACATGCATTCAAACATCACTTGATTGTTATCTATAGGAGGTTCTGGTAACATGTTTTTCAATCCCATTCATTTTCCTACATTTCATAGCTTCCCACACAGTTATATGCAGCCATATGACTGAGTTCTGGCCAATGAAACGTGGGCAAATACAATAGGTATCACTTCCAGAAACTTCCAGTGGAGAACTCTGAGACTCCACAAGATGGCAAGTCACTAGATGGAAGGATCACAAGTTCTAGAATCACTGTATGGGAGGCTGTCGCCAACTAGAATAGAGTGAGAAATAAACTTATTATGCCAATAAGCTACCAAGTATTGGAAAACAATATTTGTTGTTGTAATCCACAAATATTGATCTTCAATAGGGAGTCCTTCTAGTGAGACACCCTGTGAATTGTAAGGGACATATTTGCTTGATCTGTATTTGAAATATCTAGGACAAGCAAGCATACACTGATGGATAGTTAATATTTTTTTGATCTTCAAAAATAGAAGAGGAAAGTTTTCCAGAATGAAAGGCTTCTGCAACTGTAAGAAACGTGCATCAGTTGGTTTGGTGGCAAACCCTCATTAAACCAGAATGAGAGTCGAATTCTCATCAGAAGGGCACTCCAAGAACTCTGCTCCAGGCACAGACACAGCATTTTCTCCTTGACTGTTAGAGTGTTCCCCAGGATGACTTTTAGGAATTCTGTTGATGAGCTCTAAGGTAATTTATTTTTGGACCTTAAAAGTTTTCTACAAATAATTGAGAGCTCATTTTATAATAAAAGAAGAAAGAATACTAAAAGTGTATGATAAAAAATATGGGGGATTTATTTGGAGCTATTTAAAAATGATGAGTCTTTGGAAAAACAGATGCTTTTAAAATTTGAAATGCCCCCTAGGAAATCAAAGGAAGTCCCAATGTGAGTGAAATGCTTTCTGGAACCTCCTTTGTTCTGAGCCCTGCAGAGTTTTAAACCAGTGCTAAGATAGGCATTAAGAATTGATGGTTTTGCCCTGGCTGGTGTAGCTCAGTGGATTGAGTGCGGGCTGGGAACCAGAGGGTCCCGGTTCAATTCCCCATCAGGGCACATGCCTGGGTTGCAGGCCGGGTCCCCAGTGAGGGCCATGTGAGAGGCAACCATACATTGCTGTTTCTCTCCCTCTCTGTCTCCCTCCCTTCCCCTCTGTCTAATAAATAAATAAATAAATAAAAAAGAATTGATGGTTTTGCTTTTTAAGGATTATTATTAACAATAAAACCACCTAACATTTATCTAGTAAATTAAATTTAAAGTACTTTCACATCCTCTTGGCCATTACTCTGCACAGCAACTCCATGAGCCAACTCTGACCCCTGGCTGCCCTGTGAGGATGCCCACAGTGTCCTGTCTCAGCAGCCCTACTCAGTCTTGTAGACTCAGCCTGGGGCTTCTTTCATGGAGTCACTCGTCTCATGTTTGATCTTCCCCTTTTCCTGCTGCCTTCTGTTTTTCCCAGCTGTATTGTCTTTTCCAAAGAACCCTCCCTTCTCATGAGGCATGAGTCAGGCTATACAGGCTGTACTATTATCTCTATTTAACTGATGATAAAATGTTGTTTCAGAAAGGCTTAAAGAGTTGCCCAAAGTTGCCTAGACAGTAAGTGGCAGATGTGGCTCATTTTGCTTCAAGACCATTGCTCCTTAATCTATCATCAAAACTCAATAAAAATGTACCAACTGACTTCCAGCATTTAAAGATGTAGCTGCCCTTTCCTGTGTCCTCCAGAAATATGACAGGCAGAGCTGGATGATGAATCACAATGATCTCATCTACCCATGAGGTAAGGTGGAGGCGAGGGGCTGGGTGTGGTGAACAGTGTTGCAGCTGCCAATCTCTGTCGAGCAAGGAGAAGAAGGCAGAAAGGGCTCACTCTTACATGTGACTCTGCTAGGAAGAACTTCGCAATGACCTACAAAGTTCTGCCACCTGCCTCACAGGCACTACCTGCAATTTCTGGTCCCAGACACCCATCCTAATGAGGATTAGTGATGGCCAGATGGACTCATCACAGGATGCAGTATACAAAGATACTACAAGAGAAAAGACAGAAAGAAACAGGGAGTGGGGGTGAAAACTAATTAAAAGTATCACCAGAAACGTAACACCAAAACCAGACAAAAATTCAAGTGCGTCACCATAAATTTGCATGTAGATGAAGCTATTGATTTATAAAACAAGAGTTTAAAGTTGGGTTATAAGGGCACAGGGAAGATAAAGTGAAATAATAGGAGATGAAACAAACCCTCACAGAAATATGAAGCAGCACAAAGGAGCCTAGACATCGCTGAGAACACATTAAGAAATGCGGATAAGAGTGAGAAAGTGAGAAAGCAAAATGGAAGTAAACAATGATTGAAAAGGATTAGAGAGATAAATGTATTTATTTACTTTTACGAATTCTTTTCTTATTTCTTAAAGATTTTATTTATTTTTTTAAAGAGAGAAAAAGGGAAGAAGAAAGAGGAGAGAAATATCAGTGTGTAGTTGCCCCTCACATGCCCCACACTGGGGACCTGGCCCTAAACTCAGGCATGTGCCCTGACTGGGAATTGAACCAGCAACCCTTTGGTTTGCAGGCCAACGCTCAATCCATGAGCTACACCAGACAGGGCTAGAGAGAAAAACTTAGAAGACATATTACTGAGATCCAGAATTAATAGAAGACTTGAATCTAAATTTTAATGGTACATCTTATTCTAAGAAAATACACTGACATCTAATTATCAACAGTGAGACAGATCCTAGGAAAGCTACTGAATATCAAAGATAAAGAAAGGTTTTCTAAAAATAGAAACAAAATTCAGAGATAAAAGAGCACAGAAAGAAGATAACATAGGTTCAGAGAGTTCTTTATATCTCATAGTCAGGCATCAGAGCTGAAAAACTAGTTAATATGTTTATTTACATTTATTAATACAAGCATTAAGAAAAATAATAAAAATCAAACAAAAGCAGCTAGTAGAAAGAATACTAGAGAGAGGAAATGGAAATGACTGATTTCAACATTAATGTAGTAAAGAGTCAAAGAATGCTGATCAAAGAAGTGAAAGTCTTATATACAAAGCATACTACATTCTTATGAAAACAAACCACTACAGAAAGAATTAAAATCTTTCATATTATCAGAAAAAAGGGCAAAAAACAGACAAACCAACAAAGAAAATGGATCACATGGTGAAAGATAGAAATTAAAGCATCAATGAAAACCAGAACTACATCATTATTATGTAAAAAGTAAAATCTATCATATCTGCTTCAAGAAATTTATCCTACAAATATATTCATATATGTGTGAATTATGTGTATACAAAGATGTCCACTGCAGAGTTGTTTATAATATCAAAAGTTTTAGAGCAATTAAGTTTTATTAATAGCAACTGATTGAATAAATTATATAACACAACCATAAAAGGAATACTATACAGCAATCAAAAAGAATGAAGCAGCTTCAAAATCACATTGTTAGGTTTAAAAAGAAAGTACAGAAGTGTTAGTATAAAAATCATATGCTCATGTAGCTTGTGAATCTCTATGTGCATATATCAGTGTAGGTATATACCACCTCTGGAAAGGCAAAGAAATGGTTAAAAACAGATATCACCAGAGAGAGAAATTGGGCCTCTGGGGAATGAAGGCATGTATCTCTCTATACTTTCTGAACTGTGTTTGTGTGCATATTCTATCTGGTAAAATGATATAAATTAAGTAATTTTAAAAATGCAAAACCACCCTTCCAATTGGTTGACCCTGTTATGCAAGTGCCAGTTTATCATGGATTGGTAAAGAAAAGTGGTTTGACTCAATTAATTCCCTGCCTAGAATATCTCAGAGTGTTCGGTTTGCTTCTGTGTCCCATTGGGAGATAGGGTTTCCATTTGCCTTTGGAGCCACTTAAGGCTTGACTTAGAAGGGACTTGAACACAAAAACCACCATCTGAACTAGAAGGAAATGGTCCAGACCAGCAGCATGATGCCTGCTTCAAAAGGAGGCTGGAGAATGTGCACCACTTGCGTCATGCCGCTCACACGCAGGGCAAGTGAGTTAAATCAGACTGAAGTCACATTGCCGTGAGAGGCAGTGGTGTGGTGTCCCGGGGAGTGGCAGCCCAGCCTGCAAGGTTTTACTAAGAGCTCTTCAGTTTTTAACTTTTCTAACCTAATGTCCACTCCCACTAATAGCAGCCTCCTACAGAGGTCATTGGAAGTGAGAAAATATTTCTTTTTTGCCTGTACTTTGTAGATTTTTCCATATTCCTACTAATAGATTATAATCTCTAGACCTAGACCTGAGGGACAATTTACACAAAACTACTCACACAGAATGATCTCCACAATTTGGTATTTCAAGGCATGAGAAAAGAATCACAACTGCTTGGGGGGGGGGTGCGGAAATTATAAGGGCAGCCTCTCTCCTGAGCATTGAATTTGATCTTTTAAAGCCAGCAATTCAATCTTTTCAAAGGCACACTTCTGTTCTAATCAATCAAGCTCTCAGTTCCAATGGCAACAACCTTCCCTAGGCACTCAAGAAATCAGAAACCAGAGCCTTGAACATGAAAAGTCAACATAGTGTTTTCTGAGTTGACTAGGTCCCACAAAAGTACCCAGAATTTTGTCAGCAGGAAACATGATGTTCCAACGTGTCATGGGATCCCAACACCATCTACCAGTGCCTGTCACATTAAATGGAAAAGATGTGGTTGTACCAGCACTTAACGAACAGTTTCTGATAAATCTGAGAAGAACCAAAGATCAGGAATAGCCTCCAGTGTTTCTCCCCGCTTCAAATTATATTGTTTTGTGATGACTGTGTCCAAGAATGACTGGCTAGGTATTCCAGGCCATTTAAAATTCTGAGCTACTCACTCTCATAGTAAGCAGTTTTGCAGATGGTGTTGGCCAATAACAGAGTCAGAAACCATGGACATGATTTCAGTCCTCTGAGTTCCTCATTAGCTAAGCTTTGCGTGAAGTGATAGTGATGGGGGACTCAAGAGTTGGAAAATTTCAGTTTAAGGTAAAAAGTTATAAGCCTAGGAAGTAATGTATATATTAAAGCCTTTGTCTCAGAAACTGCAGATAAGGCCCATCCTGGCTCCTGGGAAAACAGCCGACCTCCTGGGGCACTGCTAAAGATTACCACCTGGGGACAACTGGAGGCATCCGGGCCTTTGTGTTCCAGGGAGAGACAGACAACCACCCGCCCCTGGGAACAGCTAACTGCCCAGGACAGGAATGTTGCTGCGCTCACCTAATCCCCTGAACTTCAAAGCCCTCACACCCCACCTTGTTTACTCCCCGGTATAAGAACGTTGGCCTGGACAGAGAGAAGGGAAGCTGGTCTGTTAGGGTGTGAACCCCCCATCTTCTCAGATCGCCAGCCATCTGAATAAAGTGCCATAAAGATTCAATCGCTGTCATTGCTTATTGGGTTTGGTAGTGACAGGCAGCCCGAATGCCAGTCTGTTTTTCGGTTACAATAGGAAGTGTCATATAATCTAGGTGACTCACACACAGTGAAATTTATAGTACAAGACATGTTTTAGGTTTTAGGGATTTTTCCTAACGTACCACATCAGAAATTTGCCCAGGGAACATTCAAATTTCCATAAGACTAGAAAAATGACATTTTATGCAAACATATGTCAAGGGTTGAGTAGTCGATATATTACAATGGAGTTTGCATCTTAAGACACTGCTGTATGGATAGTTAATGGATGAGACGTCCTAAGACTTGGCTTCAGGTCACAGCCCCTCCACCACCACCGCCACCGCCACCACCACAGTATGAGGCATAAAAGAGTTGGAAGCTGTTTGACTTTCTAAGTCAAGCAAAGCAGGGATCAGGATATCTGGTCTGCCTTCCTTTGGGCCTGCTGGGAAGACAGAAGGATATGTAGTTCGTGATTATGTTTTGCCTGCTATAAAGGTGATGTCATTTCTCTTTGATCAGTTCGCGTGATAATAATTCCGGGCTCCTTGTGAGTGCTCTGCATCTCGTACATTACATAGCCATTCCTAGTAGGCTCTGATTCATTCAAAAAAGAACACTTTATTGAGGTGTAATTGACATGTAAAAAGTTGTACATATTTAATAAATCTAATGTGATAAGTTTGGGGATACGTTCACATCCATAAAAACATCACCACAATTATGCCATAAAGATATCCATCACCTCCAAAAGTTTCCTCTTACCCTATTTATTTATTTGGTGATAAGAGGAGTTATAGGATTTAACCTTTTTTTTAATTTTTAAATTACTTTATTGTTGTTCAATTACAGTTGTCTGCATTTTCTCCCCTCCCCTCCCCCCACTCCATCCAAACCCACCTCCCTCCCCTGCTTCCACCCTCCCCCTTGGTTCTGTCCATGTGTCCTCTATAGTGGTTCCTGAAAACCCTTAGCCTTTTGTTAATGTTACAGAGCAGGGCCGGGGACACCCAACGATATCCCAACCCTGCACCATGTTTGTTATGCTCGCCGCCAATGGAAAGATGTCTCTCAATGCCAGAGACTGGTGAAAAGGAAAGTAATTGTTTATTTACAAGTTATACAGGCTTGGAGAAATGACTTAAGGTCTCCTTTAAAATATTAGAGTTCTCTAGAATACCCACAAACACACACAGTCCTTCCTTCTCCCCTTTGCCCAGTCCAGGCTACTGTATCTCATGGAGCCAAGCATCTCCAAGCTCTCACGCAGGCGCTGTGTCCAGGGGGAGTTGCCTCCCAGTTACATCTTGGGTGGAAGTCACTTCCATCCCCCTGGCTCAAAGCGTGGCCACAGCTATTTAACATATGTGTGAAACCAGTTAAAGGTTACAGATATGTTAAATGACCATGCCAGAGGTTAGCTGCAAAGCTGCTGTTATGCAAAACAGCTCTGAATGGCCCTGCTCCAGGAGTCCCATCCCCCCCAGTTCAGACTTGTGGGGGTGAGGACATCCTATATACATTTTTCTAATATTTCCTGGACACCTTGAGTTCTGGACCCCATTATAAATCTCTGCCTGGGCCCACCCTTGTCTGCACCCTGTTACATTAAGATTTAACTTCTTAACAAAATTTTAAGCGTACAATACCGTACTGTTAACTCTAGGCTCTATGTTGTATAGTAGATCTCTAGGACTTAACTCATCTTGCACAACCAAAAGTTTCAGATCTAATTCTTAGTTTAAAATTTCCTGCTACTGTTATGAAACTTTTTATAGCTTGGCTAGAACTAATCTTCTTTATGTGTATAATTTTCTCTAAAAATATCATTATTGCACTGCATGACACTTTTAGGTAAGTTCTGATCATTTCATTAGACATGAAATTATATAAGTCTCTTGTTGTAACTGTGTATTTAGATTTTTTAAGCATTCTAAGCCTCTCTCTATTACTTTTTGTTCAATTAATATACATAATTCTAAATGAGTAGAATTGCTTAATAACCTTGTTAAACAACTGTTCCAGGTAGTTAACAGGACAAAATTCAGCAATGACATTCTTCTGAACTGCCTAAGTGCACGTTGATGTGACATCTTCATTTTGCTCCCCGGTGCCCCGGGGCCTGAGCCAGGCTCAGGAGAACCCACACATCAGTGGAGGGTCCCACAGGCTGTCTCTGTGAATGAACGAGGCCAAAGTCACCCTGCTGCTGGGGCTGAGAGTTGCTGGAGACACACACAGGATGGAAAATGAATCCATCCTGTGGCCAGAGTCCGAACCACCTAGAAATCCTCCCTGTCTCCCTAAGGACTCTGGTGAGGACAACCTGGTAGTAGTAGTTATTTTTAATTGCTTAACACACGGTGTGAGCTTGTTAGCCCCAGGATATATTTTAGCAGGTGAGAAAGGGGAGGGGATGGACCCATTCACAGTTGTTTAAAGGTTTAAATGAGCCAGATTAGTCACTTAATCAGAGGTTGTGGTGAAGAATGTTCTATTTGCCAGAGAACTACTTTGTGGTTTTCAAGCAGGACAAATAGGTGTGAACTGAAAATGTGGCATAACCACCCAGAAAGAACTGAAATTGACCTGCAGGGGGAATAACCACAGGCCCTGATTGCCATCTGTTGCCCGGCTGCTCCCTACAATATGAGCCCATGTCGGTTACCTAAGGAAATGAAGTTATCTATCTAAAAATAAAGAAGCATGGAGCGCATGGCTTCAGCTACCAGAACCAGCCTGATGGCAGCAGGGTGTGCAGAGAGGAGCCCCAGACAAGCTTCTGTCCTGGCACTCTGTTGTTGACAAGAGTAAATTTGCCAATGCCCTGGGCCTCAGCATCTTCATTCATCAAAAGAGCCAACTGCATCTTCCTTGCAGAATTCTGCTGCGGATAAAGAAAACCAAGCACCAAGTACCTATGATTCCTAGTGCTTTCAAAGGTGTAGACCCGAAGATACCGTTGGAAAGGGTTAAGAAATAGTTTCTGGCCTGGAGTATTTCACCATACATTTTGGAGGAGATGGGACTAAAATCTGTGAAATATTAGTAAATCACTGGACAGCACTTGCACAAGTACTCAGGTATGAATATAACCAATAATTCCTCTAAAACGTTACAGGCAAGGGAGGGTGTCCGTGGAGGGCCACCCACTGGGCCGGACCCGGAAAGTTGAATACAATCGGACTGGGAAAAGGAGGCAAGGACGGGAGTTCCTGTTGGAAGAACCGCATTAATGGAGGCTTCAGGGGAGGCCAGGGTTGCTCAAGGGGCTATGAAGTGACTGGCAAACAGTTCGAGAAGAGTAGGGAATAAAGTTGTATAGGGCAATGAGATCGGATTATAGCAATGAAGAAGCCAGATAGAGGAAGGTTTTAAGGAGAGAGTGAAATGGGGTTTCAGCAGTTTTCAAGCAAGAGTGACCCTGTGTTTAAGGAAGATTACTCTGGTAAATAGTATGCAAACTGGTCAGAGCTGAGAAGATGGAAAGTAATATTGAAAAGCATCAATTGCCCATTCTTAGTAGTGATGATAAAGAATGGGAAAATAACAGGGAAAAATATACATTATAGAGAAAAAATAAGGAGGAAGTAGAGATGTGTTAAAGTCCATTCAAGGTTTTGAGCCTGAGTGACTGCCAAATGTCTGCTCTGAAAGATGGCACACACTGATACTATTTTTTTTTTTTGCTTTGCTTTGGTGGGGGTCATTTCCAGCATTGCTCCACAGAGTATTCTGAATGAAATTGATTCATTAGTTATGAATGTATCTCCTTACCACACACCACTATTCGTTACATGGTTCTGTAAGTACAGTTTCTTGATTCTTCCCATATTGATTTAACACCAACTCCTGCTGTCTGGTTTTGTCATAAATTTTCAGCATTGTGTTCTTTTCATTGTTTTCGTAGATCTCTGAAGCATAAAGTAGAATTGTTTGTTGAACCCATCATCCCTATTTACACCAGTATACTTTGCTTTTATGAATTTTAGCTTCCAGATCTTAATGGAAAAATGCAATTCCAATATACTACTCTAGATGGCAGACAATAACTACTTTTCCTCTCTCCCATTCAAAAAAAGAAAGCCACAGTGTGGAAAACTAAATACTCTGGCTCACACGTTTGTCTTCTAAACTCATTAAAAAAAAATTTATCCCTAACTGTTATCTGCATTTTTCTAAAAACAGGATTTTCAGTCTATTGTGACCTGAGTACACACGTTTTGCTTCTTTGTGTTGTTTTTTGTTTGATTGACTTCTTTTCATTTGGCTCAGTACAGAAATGGTGGAGGGAACAAATAATAATGAAAGTGGTAATGAATGATATACATGCTGCACCCATTAGGTTAATTTCTGAGTTAATTCTCTATCATTTACGTTTGACTGTGGCTCTGCCACCCAAAGTTGTCCTTTGGTTCACATGTTTCTGGAGAAATCCCAATTTCTCCAGAAACGGCTGCATTTTAAAAATGGTACCTCAGGGTTGAGAAAGGTTACCAAAAGTTACTTTAAGGAGACTATCTAGTTTATCCTTCTGTTTTCAGATAACACTGTACTTAAATGAACTTAATAAAGAGAAGCTGACAGTGGACTTCAAACCTGACTCTAATATTGAATTGCTTTGAAAAGTGAAGTAAAAATGGTGTCCTCAACATTCTTTGAGTGTCTCTTTTGTGTGACATACCCTGCAGCGAATACTCCCCCTACATTGTGAAAAGGCTCTTACATCTACCCCAAAGGAATTTAAAGCTACTGGAGCTGGTGAGACTTCTGCTTATTTTTTCATATAATAACAACATTCAACATTCTCCTACATGTTTTCTAATTATAGCTAGAAGATAAAGTATATTATTTTATTTGAATATGAAATCGGGGTGAAAATTCTGTTTATAATTTCCTTGATGAAGTCTAGTATTTCTAGATATTTAGTTTGAAAATGTTTTTTTTTAAGATTTTTATTTATTTATTTTCAGAGAGAGGAGAAGGGAGGGAGAAAGAGCAATGTATGGTTGCCTCTCACATGGCCCTCACTGGGGGACTTGGCCTGCAACCCAGGCATGTGCCCCGACTGGGAATCGAACCGGGACCCTCTGGTTCCCAGCCCGCGCTCAATCCGCTGAGCTACACCAGCCGGGCTGAAGATGTTTTTTCAAAGAAAATACAAGGAAAAGACAGCTCTTTAAAGCTGATAAGATCCTATTAAAAGACCTAATTTTTGCACATTTCCCTCAAATCTCTGGTCATTCTCAATAACCTGGGCATTTTCATGACTCACTTTACTAGTAAACAACTTATAGCTTATGCAGAGTTATATCTCCCACAATAGGGCTTATATGTGCTTACTCTTCTCCCTTGAACTCCCCTTTTGCCGCACTCTGCCATTTGTAGTTAAAGTGGACTAACGTTATTATACGAAGGCGGACAGCGTTTGGCCCTATTAAAGGAACCCTAACAGGCCACGTCGAGTGCTGTAAAGCACGTTGCACTGACTGGCTTGCCCTGGGAGCCAGGCAGTGGGTGCAAATGACAGCAAGTGACTGTCTGCTGTCCAATGGAGCGAGCTGCAAACTGCTCTGCAAAACACACTGCTTCAAGTTGGCAGTGATGAGTAAGATCACTCTATGGAGACATAACTACTTTCATAATTGACTCTCACTTTAACTAGCCCAGAAACTACCGTGGCCAACAATATTCTAAAGTTTTGTTCATGTGATTTCACTTTCCAGTTTTCCTAGGGAAGCAAAATGCTGATCTGTGTGAGCATGATTACCATATATAGAGAAAAAAATTGCCTGGTGAAAAAAGAACCAGAGCAAAGCCTGAGTCAGCGGCCTAAAGTAGGACTGACTGTTGGGAGTGTCAGGACGAAGTCTGCCCTTCAGCAGACATTACTAACCGTGCTGGGCCTGCAGATGATTGGAAAGGCAGATCGAAGAGGGCGGTGCTACCAATGCCAGCGCATTCTCAGAAACCTGACTGGCCAGAGAGGTCGCAAACAATTACTAACATGCTGGAGGACTAATGCAAGGCTGACTTTCTCAGGCTAATTTTTAAAAATGGTCATTGTTACTACCTTTATGTCTATATTTCTACAATTGCTTATTTTTATTTAAAAAACATATATTTTAAATAGAAACAGTCCAGCTTATGATCTTGGACAAAACCTCTGATTTCAAGCATTGCTGTAGGTTTAAAAATAGTATAAATATAGACATAAGGCAACCTTGCTTACATGTTGAAATAATTACGTACATGTATAGTAATTGTTTTGTTATAGTTACTGGCAGACCAAAAGATAGAACTAAAGAATTTTGACCAGAGTGGTTTCAAGAGGAGAAAAAGTACTTTTGGATGTTTAAAAAGAATCGAAAATTTTACATCTATTCTTGACTCTTCGACTTTGCTGGCGTGTGCATAGCTCACACTACTTCACTTTTCCACTCATAAAATGGTTGTAGCATCTATCTCTATTTAGTTTTTAGTACTTTATTAACTGTTTTGTAATTATACTTATAAAGCTTTACAAACCTCTTGGGAGCAATAAATTCTTATTTAGGCAAATTCCATTCCTCCATTAGATCAATTATCATATGTTCTTTTTGTTCTAAACATGTATATAGTTTTACAGATATATATGGCTATATTGATTATCAGATGACAATAAATAATGTCTGTAACATGGGAAATTTAAACATTACTAAATAATAAACATTACTAAATGAACCCATGGGCTTATTATCTTTGCAGTTCATAAAAATGGTGAAAAGAGAGTATCTATTCTGTACAAATCAAATAGAAAAATACCTCTATAACGCTGCTAAGACTGGATAAGCAAGGTGATGTAGGAAACCAAACAATTACCCAATGATTTCCTTGCATAAAATAGGGAGAAAAAAACTTTTTCCTCAGACTATCTTCAATTTTTTAACAGAAGTTAACATTCTCATCAAGGGAAATTCAACAATACAGAAATGCAAAGAGAAAAATGTGAATTCTACTTTCTAGTCCCAAACTCCCCAGAGACCAAGGAGACACTACCCTGCCAGACCTCTTTCTCACGTTAAACATACACACACACGTACATCCATATGACCATAATATAATGTTCTAAAAGTAATTGCATATAACTTTACAGATTAATATGTATAGATCAACCCCTATTCTTTCTATTGGCTAAAGCCACTGACTGAATACACTACAGCTTACTTAACCTGTCTGTCTGGTACCCACAGCCTGGCCAGACCGCTGAGAGCAAGTGGAGGGCGAGGAACAGGACGTGCCACCGGAGGAGACTGCGAAATGCCCAAGGCAGAGATAATACAATAAAATATTAAAACTGATACATAATCTTTTTGAACAGTCTAAATTTATTATTGGGCCTAAAACATGCCATCAATTGTGGACCATTTAAGTATATTCAAGGACTTCTGACTTCTGAGATTCACCTGAGCTCTTAGAAATCCTCAAATGATCTGCCCAAAACACATATAATTTTCTCATTGTGATTTTCAAAAAATAGTTCTAAGTCACAACTGAAAATGACATAGTTTGTTCTTTTATTCACAGTCTTTTAAATCTGTAAAGCAATTGAGAATTGGAAAAGTCTACATGTCTAAGAGGGCAACTGGATAAATATAATACAATAGAAGAATATATAGACTCAGAGTCCAAAAATCTAGATTCTGGTTCTAGCTTCACTGGACTTGGGAAGAATCAGGCAACCTTCCAAATCTCTATGTTATGCTATGTCTGAAAGTAAGGATCGTAATGCCCAACACATCTCGTTTCCAAGGTTACCATGCACATATGAGTTAAGCTTATGTATTTTGAAGATGTTTTGCCTTGACATAAAAGAATGATAATAGCTATCACCAAAACTGAGTTATTTTAAGTATATTTAAAGCTCTATATTTTAAAATGTCAAAATTTTATGTTAACCCAGATGTATATTTTTTAATTTATTTATTTTTAGAGATAGGTGAAGGCAGAGAGAAACAGAGGGAAACATTGATGTGGGGGAGGTACATGGATCAGTCAGTTGCCTCTCACACGCCCCCTATGGGACCCCTGGCCTGCAACCCAGGCATGTGCCCTAACTAGGAATGGAACCGGCAACCTTTTGGTTCACAGGCCAGCGCTCAATCCACTGAGCCACACCAGCCACAGCCATTAACCTGGTTATTTTTAATGTATAAAAATAAAGTATCACCACTACCCCTCTCAAAAAAAACTAGTCATACAATCTGTAATCAACTTTTGAATTCCACATCTGTCATTGGGCAGAAATTCCCAGAGACTTAAAATAGTGGCTACTTTATTATTTTATAAGTTTCCCCTCCACATAAGGAAAATATAATTTTCTGGTTCCCTAAGTTTATGATCCCTTCATCTAGTCACAGTTCAGTTTGCATAGCTCTTTTATTAATCAAATTTACATTTAAAATGCAAGATTTTAAAACATTGATTTACTTTTCTATTGAAATCATTTTATTAACTTAAAATATTTAAGCTTGCTTTGATAAAGTTATTCCTCTTCTGAAATTAACAGAGAACAAAACAGGTAACAATAATTCCTATTGCAGAATGATTCCTTTGGCAACCATCAAAAACCACTAAAATGGAATACACCCATATATTTTTTAAAATCTGAAATTCTCTTGCTCTGTCATGGGTTTTAAAAAAAAATGGTGCTTTTAGTAAGCAGATTTTTTTAAAGTGATCTAGGGCAGGGATGGGAAAACCAAAGCAGCACACCAAACCTGACTTCTTTCCTGTTTGTGCAAATAAAACTTTATTGAAACCCAGCCATGTTCGTCTGTTTACACACTGTCCGTGGCTGCTCTTACCCTATGAGAAAAGCCACAGCTGAGTGGTTGCTACAGAGACCTTATGATTTGAAAAGCCAAAAATATCTCCTATTTGATCCTTTGTAGAAAAATTTGCCCACTCCAGATCTAGGGACTAAGTAGAGAAAAAAGAAAGTAGATGCTCCCCTTTCTTTCAGTCATTGAGTAAGCAGTAAGTTCTAAAATGCAATTATTCTACCCTGAGTGGAAAACACACATTTAGTGTAAAGCTAATGAAAGCCTTACACTGAAAGGTCAGCCTCCGGCCCGCGCCCTTTTACTCTGGAGGACAACTGCTGTGTTCCAATTGCTTAGGCAACGTGGTATTTTAAGGACAAACAGCAATAATATACAAACACTAATGACATATAACCCGCAAATAACAAAATGTTGCATATTTTCACAAAACTTTCAGTGGGTTTTTGGACAAAGTTTACCTTATTTACACTTTTACGTTGAGGAGCTGCGCCTTTGGGACCCGGGTGTGGAGACCACAGCAGGTGGGCAGCAGCACCGTGGAGGCGCATTTCCTAGGCTCCCTTTGGCAGTCTCAGGACACTCGCTTCCTTTGCAGAAGGAATATTTTAGCACCTTTTGTACAGGCTGCCAAGCCTGATGCTCTTTTCACTCTATTACCTCCTAGCCACATAAGGCAAAAGATTCCCAGTTTTGCTTATGTCCCTTGGGTTGGGTTTCGATCACTTATAGTCATGACAGGTCTTTGTCTGATCTCCCCGGCAATAACGTCCCATGATTTTTCACTCCCAGAAAGCTCACCAGGGAGACCTGTGGCATGTGGTGTTTAATGTCAGACCTGCATTAGAATCACAGCTCCAGTTATTTGTTGATTGTGTGCGCTTTTAAGGTTCTTTCCTACCTCTACAAATGGAGATAACAATACCTGCTTCCAAGATTGTTGCAATGATGAAAAATTACATTTGAAACGCATAAAGCAAAGAAGAGACAACATCTTAATGAAAGTGTTCCTCAAATCCTCCTCAACCCAGTCAGAAACAGTGGACTGAGAAGTCCTGACCCTCACTTCTTCCAATTCATCCTACGCATACTCACTCTTCCAGAATTTATTGAACTGTTTCTCCTTTGGGAAATTTTCTCTGCCCACCTAACATTTTACTAAACTTAACTGGATGTTAATTCTCAATGATCTTACAATCCTTTAAGATTAGTACTGACAACATTTATAGAACTTAACCCCTGTTTTTTAAAATACCTTTCCACTTTACTCATAATAGCATACATGTTCATTATTTTTTTAATTGGAAAATATAGGAAAGTACAAAGTTGAACATAATAAGTGTACAAATCAGCCATATTCCCATTCCTATAACCCAGCAATAATAAATTAGAGATCATTCTCTCTCTCTCTCTTTCTTCCTCTATCCCACTCAATCTACATGTATTAGTATGCTTTTAGTTGCCAGTCACGAAAAATCTGGACTCAGTGTTCACTTGGCTTAAACAATAAGAAATAATTGGCTCACATAAATCCAGAGATAAGGTGACTTCTCAAGTGGAACAATTCATCAAAAGTCAGTCTTATGTTATAGCAACAAAGAATGGGGACTGAGACAAATTTAATATTTCTTAGAGTGCTATTAAGAAAAGAAATCAGACAGCTGTATCTAAATAGTTAAAATAAATGAGTAAATCCAGAAAGCTGGCCATATGAGGAACTGATTAGAGTGGAAGTCTTTTGGTGAATTGACTTTTGGCCACTGACCTACTGCCAATGACTGCAAGGTTGACTGATCAGCACATCAGCAGAGCCAGCCATTAGTGGCCTGTCCAACTTTCTGCATTCTCCTGCATGCCAGCTCAGCTCCAGGCCTGTGGCATGGTGGCTGCCACAGTGCTGACATCGCCTGCCAACTCACCAATCTTTAACAGAAGCAGGACCTTGCTTTCCTGCGTCTTCTTTCAAGATGGAGAAAAAATTTTCCAGAAGCCTTCCTACCCCAAACCATCTCACTGGCCTGAAATAAACCACATACCTACCCATGCCTCAACCTAACATTGGCAAGGGGAACTCATGGTGACCATGGATTCCTTTCTTAGGTCAGGCCTGGCACCTGCCTCCCCTAAAGCACACAGCGATGCAGAAAAAGATAGAAACCTCAAAAAAAAAATTGTGCTGTTAGGGAGGAGAAAAGAAATGGGATACGTAGGAAGACTGTAGCAAATGGGTATGGGTAGGAAACCAATGATTTCTGCTACCATATCTTTTTGATTTAACATACATAAATTTCTCCATGGCAATAAATATTTTTAAAAAACATGATTTTAACTGAGAACGTAATTGCATGACAGCATCATAGTCTATTTAACAATTCCCTATTGTTAGACATTTAGACAATTCAATTTTTTGCTATTTTTAGTGACTCAATGTTTTGTCTTAAAACTGCCAAATTAATGTCCATAAACCCATTGCTTTGAATAATGCTATTTCACTGAAATAAGTATTATCATTACCAGTTAAAGATGTTGCTATGTTTGCTCACATGACATCAATAGATCAGTCAGTGATTGTTCAAGAAATACTGATTTGGAATATGCATATAAACTCTTTTAACTTCTATGACCAGCTCCTGCATTGATGGCCTCGCTTTTTTCTCCAACTGGAAGAGCTCTGGGCCAGCTCATTTCATCAAATACTATTTACTGATAATTTTGTCAAGTGCCATCAGATGAGTAAGACCCACTCTCTGCCTTTTGAACTTATAATTTGATAGGGCTTTTCCTGAGTTAACTCTCAGTAGAAAAAGTTCTTGAGATTTTCATAACTGTCTGATTCACGTGTTTGTTTAATACACGCTGAGCATCTGTTTTGTGCCTTGCCCGTGCTAGGATTCAGGGTGTGATGCCCTCATTGAACTTAGTAACCTTCTCAGGCACTGAGAAAGCAGTCCAAGTGGATCTTCCAGATTGTTCCTCCTACCTTTTGTTCCCAGGCCACCCTTTGTCACTTAAAGAGGAAACATCTGGCCTCCTGCCTTTTTCCGAAGTCTTTTGAGGGAATAAATTCATGTGTATTTTCTCACCTTTGGCCTTATCACTGATGTCATAGATAATGTGGTTATTTCAACAGAGGGCTCAGTCAGAAAATAAAATTTGACACACGTTATTTCCTGATGCAGTTTGTGGCATAGAACAAGGCAGGAAGTGCCGTTCACAGTGAACTTTGTTAGCTGTAGCTGTGAATGAAATGGCTGCGTTGAGATATCGCTGACCCAGCTGGCCTGTCCTCTCCAGGGACCCCGGACCTGCCCAGTGGTGAAAAGGCACAGAGCAATGGGCTCAGACATGGGATTTCTATTCAGCCTGGAGTTTTTCAAGATAGAATTTAATCTTTACAAATGGGAATGTAAATGTTAACAGTTTTGCAGTTGCCCAGGTGAACTTGATTTTTTTAAAAAAGATATAAGCATTTCATTTTTAGTAAAATTAAATGATAAGAATCTTCTCCTTTTTTGTAGTTCAACTAATACCAGACAATTAATAAATTTTTGGTTTTGGTTCCAAGTAACTTGACTGGAAAATAGATCATGGTTTATAGAGTTTTAGGTTTAGAAGGGCCATTGGAAATCATGTAGTTTGATGATGGGCAAACCTGGCTGCCCACCCAAATGACCTGGGGAGTTTTTAAGAATATAAATTCCCAGGCCCTATCCAGACCAGATTCTCAGGACATAGGGTCCCAGTGCTAGAAACAATGGTCCAAAACTTTTTGTTTCACAGGTGAAGAAATTAATGGCCACAGACTTGTCTAGAGTAGCATTGTCAGATTTTGTCAGAGAATAATATGTTTTATTTCCTGAAACATCAACTTCTCTCTTTAGTTTATTATCCAAAAACGGTCAGCAAGGCTGGGAGCGAGGCACTGCTGAGACTTTTGAATCCTGTAAGGAGATAAGGAGCCCAAGGGGTTGTCTGAAGAAAGACACGTAAACCTTGCCCCAGCCCCACCCAACACACAGACATCACTGTGACGCTGCAGGGGCTAGCCACACCATCCGGCAGTGAAGGTGCAGCCCAGGATCTGACTAAAGGGTCCAGTGCCAGACAGTCTGACTCACCACGATGTAACAGTGATTCAGGCTGGACACCGCTTCACGCTGAACTCATAACCCAGCACTCCCTCAAGATGGTAACAGATGCAGGCTCTAGCAAGCCCATGGACCTGGTGAACCAGCTTGCGCTCCAGGGACACACCTACAGCTGAGCTCAAGCCAGTAGCTAGGAGCCACATTTTCTCCTCACTGAAGATAAATGGAGAAAGCGGTTTAATCCTCTTCCCCTACCCCCAGCTTCCACGGTGATACAGCTTTTTTAGAGACAACAAAGGTAATTTTTTTTTAATGATACATTTTTTAAAAGGCAGACTTAAATACTATTCAAAGGAATACAAATTGCTGTGACTGAGTTCTCCAATAGCATGCATTAATTTAACAGATATTTATTGAGTGCCTACTACACGCTAGGTGCTGCTCTCCACATTGGTTTTTATTATTTATTTATTTTAAGTGTAATACTGTTTATTTAACTTCAAAAACATTTCAGCATTCTAAACACACAAAAACAACAAAATGTTTCTAATTGTGTTTAATACAGAAGGGTCTTCAACTTTCATTGATGCAGCGACTCTTCGCTTTGCTGACGATGAAGAGTTCTACAGTTTGTTTAAAAACAAACAGTTTAAAACTACTGCACTTAACTAAAAGAGATCCAATCACTTCTCATGCCAGATGATGCCCCCTTTTCCCACAGCTAAGAATGGCAGAATGCTATGTCACTACATACAAAAACAAGACAACCCGAAGCTAAATGGGTGCAGTGTCCACAGGTCCAGCCTCGCGGTGCACATCCTGAGCTACGGCCCCTCCAAAAGGCACCTTCCCCAAAGCCTCAATGCCAAGCAAAGAGCATCAAGAGTTTGTCTCAGTTGTTTTCTTATTTTTACAAACTATAGGTATGCACAGTTGATAACTCAGGATTTCTAGCCAATAACCATATAGTTAACACCACCTTACAGATTAAAAACAGAAAATGCCAGGAACATCTTTAAATGCATTGTCTCACCAACAACAAAGTACACAGATTGAGAACATGATAGCCCCTTTATTTTAACAATGTTTGGAAATATGTACAACTTTGATGCAGTTTCAGGGTGTTCAAGACACCCATTGTCACTACATGTAAACCACTGACAATTTCTAGAGCACTTTGAAAGACTACATATGATCATGATCCAATTGTGTAATTAATCTTAATGAGGACAACAGACACATCTCAAATAAGAGCTGTGTCAATTACAGCGCTCCCCTACTCTAAGGTATTCACAAGGAGACAGAGAAACGGGTTTGTTTAATTCATCCTCCTCCTCCTCCTCCTCTTCTCTTCCACCTTTTTCTGAGCAACTTTAGCGGGACTCTTTGTGCCACCAAATTTTCCTTTAGATTTATAATCGGCAACATCCTTCTCATACTTCTCCTTCAGCTCTGCAGCCTCATTGTTGTAAGGCTGCTTTTCACTGTCACTTCAGTTATTCCACATCTCGCCCAGCTTCTTTGCCACATCTCCAATAGAGATGCCAGGGTTTGTGGGTTTGATCTTGGGGCAGAATCCTGAACAGAATAGGAAGAATCCAGACAGTGGCCTTTTGGGGGCATTGGGCTCCTTCTTCTTGCCTCCTTTAACGGGCTCTTCATTTCCTGATCGTAGCATACTTTATCTTTCTTTGCCATCTCATCAAATTTAGATTTCTCTTTCCTGACATTGTCTTCCAACTCTCAAAGCACTTCTTGGAAAATTCTGCAAAATTGACAGGAACCCTTGGGTTTTTCTTCTTATGTTTCTCTGTGCATGTCTGCACAAAGAAGGCATAAGCAGACATCTTGCCGCTTGGCTTCTTTGGTCACCTTCAGCCGTCCTGACTGTATTATTTGCTAGTCTGGGCAGCGCAGAGCAAGACGCCAGGCTCAGAGCTCCCCAGCCTCACGCTAGCTGCCTCCACGAGAGCTGCCGCCACGTTGGTTTTTAGAGCTTACATTCTTAGAATGGCAATCATAAACTAAACATTAATAGCGATTAATGAATAGTACAAAATTAATGTTTCCTTTTCTGGGAGTAAAAGTTTCCTGCCATTTATTGGGGTCTGCTTCTTTCAATATTTGAAAGAGAAGCAATTTAATCAAGGGAGAATACCTGAACTAAAGCTTGTGGAAAGTAGGAAGGACATATTAGGTTAATTTCACTCTGGATAGTATGTTAGATAGAATTCCTTAAAGCCACACATTATTGCGGAAAGCAAAATTTACTAAATTTTAACTGAAAGTCAAAACGCACAACTATAATACTCCGTTTTTGTTGTACTCCTGTGTTAAGCTAAAAAGTACTGATATATAATTTTAATATTAATATTAGCAATAGCTACAATTTACTGAACACTATGTGCCAATCATTGTGTTAATAGAGTAAAAAATATTGTAATAAGTTTTTGAGGCAAGCCTTGTTTTTCCCATTCTATAGACATGATAATTTAAGCACAGAGAGGTTCAGATATATGTCTAAGATTACACAGCTCTAGAGCCAAATTCAAGCCCAGTTAGTCTGACCCAAGTGCCAGTGTTAACAAATAAGTTCTAGTGCCATTTTAGACATCCTTGTGAACCCATCATACAGAATAGGTGGGAAAAGTGTAGGCTTTGGTGTCAGGCACATTTGCTTTGCCGTCCTGGCTCTGATACTGCAAAGCCAAATAGTGCCTGACTCATTGAACCATCTGTGAATAACAGGATAATTCACATTAAACACATGGAACACTTCTTGGCTCTTACTGTAACAGGGTGCAGCCAAGAAGTGGGCCCAAGCAGGGATTTGTAATGGGGTCCAGAACTCAAGGTGTCCAAGAAATATTAGAAAAATATATATAGGATTTCCTCATCCCCCCAAGTCTGAACTGGGGGGGATGGGACTCCTGGAGCAGGGCCATGCAGAGCTGTTTGGTATGGCAGCAGCTTTGCAGCTAACCTCTGGCATGGTCATTTAACATATCTGTAACCTTTAACTGGTTTCACACATATGTTAAATAGCTGTGGCCACGCTTTGAGCCAGAGGGATGGAAGTGACTGCCACCCAAGATGTAACTGGGAAAAGAGGAACACACTGCTTTTGGCAAGAGGGGAGAATCCCGCGGCTTTGGCGCTCCCTTTGCCACGCAGCTTAGGAAGCTGGGAAGCAAGATGTAGCAGTGATGCTGAGCTCTCTCTTAGCAGTTTGGAAGAATGCAGCAGAGACACTGTGGGAGGGGGTCTGGATGACGAGGCTTTGGAGGAGTGGGGACCCTTCAGTCTGAGAGACAGAGAGAGGACCACGTGGCTTTGGGTGGCTCCTTTTGTCACGCGGCCTAGGAAGCAGGAGAGACTTTGCCTGGAAGGAAAGGGGTGAAGGGACTCTTGCTGGTGGGCCATGAGAAGGTGCCACATGGTTCTGGATTAACTGGAGATCGTGGTGGCGACACAGCGGATGGTGTCGGAACCGAGGGGCTACCTGAATCGTGGACTTCTACTTCTTTTCCTGAGATACAGTACCCTGGACTGGGCAAAGGGGAGAAGGAAGGACTGTGTGCATTTGTGGGTATTCTAAAGAACTTTAGTATTTTAAAGGAGACATTAAGTCATTACTCCAAGCCTGTATAACTTGTAAATAAATAATTCCTTTCCTTTTCACCAGTCTCTGGCATTGAGAGACATCTTTCCATTGGCGGCGGGCATAACGAACCCGGTGCGGGGTTGGAATATCGTTGAGTGCCCCTGCCCTGTTCTTGTTGTGGATTCATAGCTAGGCAGAATCTGTGGTGACCGTGACCAAATGCATTTATAAATAATTCTCACACCAAATACGCAAGAAAAGGGATCCAGGACCACACAGCCTCCCCTTCATCATCTGGGAGAGAGCCCCGAGCCTCAGATCCAGGGGTTTTTATTGAGAATTTGGGGCACAGAGCATCAGATTGGTCTTCATTAACTTACGCATAGATTGTATATTCCGGTGCGGTGGTAGACAGGACCGGGGTCATACATTCAGAGGGTAAATATGTAAATTGAGGGCAAGCTAGCTAGGGCTGCTTATTCCAGAACCATAAACATTGTGGCAGGAAAAGGCCTGGGCATTCATTAGCATAAGCCCCTAGATCCAGGGAGGAGAGACTCAGCAAGGCAGTAAATCTTTAAGAAATATGTTAGCCAAATTCCCCTACAAAGAATTCTTTTTCCACAAATATGAATTTGTGCATGCCAACTTGGGAGATTTAATCACGCGGAAACTTTGCTCGCACGCATGATTCCCAGGGCTTCACTTCCTTCATGCGTGTGAAAAGAATTCTCATAGTTCTGTAACAGTTTTTGGTGTCCCTGGGTGGGCTAATAACTGCCCGTGGCAGACCAACCCCCTCTGCCCTGTTCTATAACATTACCTCTCAAGTAGTAATAATTATGATAACTACGGTTAAAAAAAAATATGGTGGGGCGACTACACAGGAGTAAAAGCCTTGGCTTTAGTATAAAATCTTCTCTTCTTACTTTAATTCCCCAAAATCTGAAGTTTGAGTTCCTGAGTCTCCTAAGAATAATGACAAATTGTCATCAGATTGCTGGTTGTTTCTTCCTCAACTCATCATCACTATCAAATTGGGAGATATGAGACTGTCATGCTAAAGAACAAAGGCTTTGAAGCCAGGGCAGTGTGTGAATCTTGGCTCTGACCCTTACCTCGTGTGCAGCTGTGAGCTAATCATTAAATGTCTTAAGCCCACATCTCTCATCTGTTTATGGTGAAGGCTCGATTTTTTCTTTTTCTTCCTTCTTTTCTCCCTCCCTCCCTTTCTTTCATTCTTATCACTTCCAACATACTGTAGACAAATACTATTGGAAAATACAACAGAAAAAATCTTTTGTCAAAATGTCTAATTGTCACAGATATTCCTGGATGCTAATTCTCAATTTCTGTTCTAACTTCATGGAGGGCAGTTAACAATTTTTGGACCTCACTTTAAGTCATCTTACTCTGAGTTTTTATTTCATAATCTATACATGTGAGGCCTTAATGTTTATTTCCTATAGTGGTTGTGAAAAATCAGGTGAAATAATGTAGGTAAAGTGCTTATCACATTAACTGCTTAGTTCTCATGTGTCATGAGCACTGAAGAACTCAGAGCCCCAGAGGAACTCTTATTCACAGCCTGTGTCAGAAACAAGACCTAGTAAGACAGAAGAAAGAGCTATAGAAAGTAGAGATCTCAAGTATTCATAACTAGGTCCACATGAGTTCATTTATCCATATCTCTTTGGGCAGCTAAATTGCTCCTTAGAAGATACATCCCAGAATCCGGTGTTTTCAGTGATGTTTCAACAGGAGTAACTGACTAGCCTGAACTAAGCCCTGAGTCACACCAATGTACATTCTGAACTCAGCCTGCCGTTTTGTTTTGCTCTGTATAAGCATAAACCTAAAACATCACTAAAAATAAACAGTAAGAACATCAATTATTCTCTCTGAAAGAAGTGAGCACAACATCACCAACATTTCAATCGTGGCTCAGAAGTCCAAGAGCATCCCTTGTAATGCTTAGTTAAATTAATTTGACAAAACACTGTTAAAGTAACACATTTACTAACTATGTGTTTAGTGTGTTGCTGATATCATCAATACGGTTTTAGGAGTGGGATTAAGAGGTCCTAAAGGGGCTGGTGCTGGCCTGTAATGCTACCCAGCCAGACAATTCATATAATACATAATACGAAGACGGTCAGAAGATGCAGCTGAATCACAGCAACGATTTTCAACAACCTTCAGGCAACATTCAAAGGCTCCCTGAGTATTTACTGTTTAAGTCATGATGTTGACATGAAACAAGATGCAGTCTGCCTGCTCAGGGTATTTAACTGAACCTGGCCCAAGCTGAAATCAAAACACCAGAAACACAAAAAAGGAGGATGACAAATATCTCCAAATTTGTATGATGACTGCAGCCCTGAGTAAATCCTCAAAATTATGAAGAAAAGTGGCCTCATGAAAACAGCTATTAAGGAATGGCTAAATATCAGAGTAAAGTTAAGTTCTCATAGTGCAGATTTATATCAAATCTAAGTTTATATCAAATTATATCCCAATATAAATATTAAATATTATTTAATATAATACTAATTATATTAATAGATTTTAAAACAACAACCATAGATTATTTATATCAGATAAAAAATTCTAATGTAAATATTATTTGGCCTTTCAGCTATGACATGGAAATGTATAATACTAAAACACATCAGAAAGATAATATCTGTGTCAAATAAATGAACCATAAAAATCTTTCATATGAAGTCTCAAATAGAAATAAACTGGTAGAGAAAAAAATGTGTGAAAGTCAAATAAAAAATCAAAACTATTTAATTGAGTATAGAGAAAAATCAGTACATTGACACATTGTGTGTTCTAAAACAATGAAAATATAAAGTTGAGTATATTTCTCACTAGTTGAGTTGATATTGTTTAAAGAGTCTCAATGTCAGCTCCGTTATCAGAGAGGAATGAAGCAGTGGTATAAAAATCAAAGAAGAAAAGTTTTGGCTTCTAAAACAATTGGGTCAGGGGAAAAGGAATATTAATGGACAAGACATAAAGTAGTACCAGAAACAGATAACAAAGCAGCATGCAGGCAGACAACTTGAATTGGTTACTAGTATGAGCTTTCAGTTACACAAATCTGGGTTGAAACCTTTCTATCAAATGATGTTGACAATGTCTTGTGGCAGTGATTTCCACACACGTGTTAACACGTAGTCATGAGAATTTACGCATTTTGAGCGCAGCTCCGTGTAATTCCCATGTAGGCAAGTGTGGATCATATCTGTGGAATGGGAATTCTCTAATAGGAATTTGGCAAAGATGTATCTTTAAAAATTCTGGCTTGCTGAGCCCTGCATATTATATTAACCTGGTCCTGTCTGCCACCGGACCTGAATTTACATCCTAATGCCCTGCTAATGAGTAAAACTATCCCTGTTCTGCTTAATCCCATGAATAATCAATCCAATGTAAATATGTCCTAAAGCCTCTAATAAAAATCCCGGCAAAACTACCCACGAGGCCTTTTTCCCAAGATGGAGGTGGAGGGTAAGACCCGTGGCAGCCAGATTCTTATCTCCAAGCGTGTCTCTGGGTAAGATTGATTCACACGATCGGGGCGGTCCCGCCACGGATTTTGTGGGTCGAAATCTGCGACAATGTCTTCCTTGAAGATTTAATGAGATGATATAAGAAAAGTGCTTAGCAGCTTCCTAACATATACTACGGGTTAAAGAAATGAGAACTATTATTAAAAGCAATGATGAAGTAAGAACAGTATTTAGGGACTAGTTCATCAGCCAGTCCACCAAAATATGAACATTTTCTAAAACCTAATGATAATACTCAAATATCATTTATATCTTATTTCTAAATCTGTATAGCTCTATTAAAGGAAAAAAATCTTATTATAAATGGGATAGTAGAGATAAATTTGGCAAATTCACAAGGGGCCTATTTTATTTCATTTGTAAATTGGGGCAAAATAAATACTCAAAAATATCAATTTCATGAAATGTAGCAAAATTCTTTAGGGGTTCAATTATTCATGTAGTAAGATACTGAGTAGTTTATGTGAGACTACATTACTATGGACTTTAAACTATATACTTCAAAGATTTGTACATGATAACGGACAGAGGGTAGTAGGGTAGAGGGTAAAAAATGGAGCAGAATTACCGTATAGATTATGAAAGACTTACAGAAAGCCCTGGTCAGGTAGCTCAGTTGCTTAGAGCACTGTCCGGAAACACCAAGGTTGCAGGTTTGATCTCTGGTCAAGGCACACACAAGAGTCAACCAGTGAATGCGTAAATAAGTAGAACAATGAATCAATGTTTCTCTCTCTCTCCCACTCTATCTCTCTCCCTTCCTCTCTCTCTAAAATCAATAAATTTTAAAGAAATTTAAAAAGAGTTATAGGACATGGCAATCACAGGTTGTATAGGGGGTTTGGAGGCTCTGAATTTAAGAAACCAACTGTAAGAATATACATTTTTGAGACAACCAAAGAAATTTGATTATGGGTGAATTTGAGATAATATTAAAGGAAAAATGTTATCTTTATTGAGTGTGATGATGGCATTGCAACTGTGCAAGAAATTACCATCTTTTTTTTTTTAAGTTATTCAGCCTGCTTTATTTGAGGGGTGTATGCAGATATGTGCATGGGGAGTGTGCTTTCATTCACTACACAGGGATAGACCCTGGGATCACACTCTTTGCCCTTACTTCCTTTTTTTTTTTTTTTTACTTTTTAAAAATTGTTGTTCAAGTACAGTTGTCTCCATTTTACCCCCACCACTTCCCCTCGCCCCAGCCGTCCCCACCTCCCACCCCGATCCTACCCTCACCTTGGTTTTGTCCATGTGTCCTTTATACATGTTCCTGAAAACCCTTCCCCTTTTTCACCCCCCATTATCCCTTCCCACCTCTCCTCTGGTTACTGTCAGTTCGTTCTTAATTTCAATGTCTCTGGTTATATTTTGCTTGCTTGTTTGTTTTGTTGATTAAGTCCCACTTATAAGTGAGATCATATGGTATTTGTCTTTCACTGCCTGGTTTATTTCACTTAGCATAATGCTCTCCAGCTCAGAGAATTATGTTCTTCAGTACAGTTTTTTAAAACTATGGCAGCAGATAAAAAAAATAAATAAATAAAATAAAATAAAACTATGGCAGCAGAAAGTGCCATAGTTTTAAAAAAACTATACTGAAGAACACAAGTGTGAAATGGGTTCTTGATGACTGGATTTTGCTTTCAAATACTTCCAAAAAAGGAAAACCTGGATAGATGAAGTAGCAAAAGCCTTATAACTGGTAACTCTGACGAGGGGAATATGAAATTTTACTGTACTTCTTTTCTCTACTTTAAATATACCTGAAATTTTATATGATTAACTAAATTTAAAGCACTTTAACATTAAGCAGTTAATGTTCTCACTGTTTTAAAAAGGGATTCTTGAAAATGAAAGCTGAATTTATTCATATTTACTTTAGTTTATTTCCAAGAAGGTAGATTATACCATTTCTCTACATTATGTCAGGAGGAATATGATGTAATAATTTAGAATTTACAATATTTACAGTATCAGAATCTCTACCTTACAAATCTACTTTACAGAAGCTCTAATATTATCAGAAAATCTGGCTAATACTAAGCAGTTTAGTACTCTGAGAAGTTCTAAGATTTTAAAGGTATTTACTTCATACTGATATAGGTGACTGGTAAAATGTACTTTTTGCTGCAAGCAGAATAAATTAGACTATCTGGTCAACTTTTCTAGATTAATTTTATTTTATGCATCCATGTATAAAAAGAAGAAATTTAAAGCCAGGATCCTAAAACTTCTTTCTGATTTTAAAATTCAGAGACAGTCCTTCTTGGACCTGGGAACAAACCCTCAACACTCTTAATTTAATTCCAATGTCCCCTCGTAGAAAGAAATCATTAACAACTTCTTAAAAATGTGCTAGATTCTGCCTGTCTGTTTGTAGGGCGGGGCCGGGGGGCGGTTTGTGTTTTCTTCTAACCCGAATCTAGCCCAGCTCTCTCTTTCAGCCCCTCCAACCTGGTAAGGCCTTGGGAGTAATTCTGAAGTCCCAACCACAGACCTCAAGTCTAAGTGATTCTCTAAAAATCTGCCTTTTCCTTGGTCCTTTCACCTTTCACCTTCTAGTCCGTTCTCTCTCGAGAGCATGCGTGTATTTTCTGCCTTCCGTTTTGCCTGTCACTCTCATTTCCTCTCTTTGGATGGCTCACGTTCTCATTTCCCCACTCTCCAGTCTCACTCTAAGGACAACTTCTCTCTCCGCCATATTTGACTTTCAAATCTTCCAAGTGTCATAAACTGGGAAAGAGAAGCATTATCGGCACATTTTTCCAGTTGCTAAAGAAAACAGTATCAGATAGACATTCTCTAAAGAAAAGAAAACTGAATGATGCCGAAGGTTGTGCTTTCTGAGTGAAGAGACAATAACATCTAGAAAAGACTTTTAATAATTTTATAAATAACTAGAATTGGTGTACAATGATAAGCTGGAAAAGCTTGTAATCGTATATCCATATTTACTGGAAAACACAGCTAAAGATGTTATAATGGAATTTGGAGTTGAACATTCTTTTAACTCTACACTGGCAATGTAGCAAGTGCAGAATTAAAAGCAAACTGCAAATCTACAATACTTGTGAATAGAGGCAATACTGTCTTTGCAGGCCTATCTTCCTATTGTAAAGCTGTTGCCTAAAATATATGTAATTGTTTATGACTATAATACTATTATTTATTTCTGAAAAGGTAATGCTTTCTACTTTGTCAGCCTAGCGCTAGTCAAAATATTTCTCCTTAATCCAGAAAAACAGCACCTATAGTTCTGAAAATCAAAGTCTAGGGAGGAATGAGAAACTATGTACCCTGTTTCTCATGCTTGAATTAACTAAACTAGTATAACTTAACTAAATTAGTTAAGTGACAAATTAAGATATAGCCTCTTTGTAAAAATCTGATTATTCCACAACTTCAGCGACTAATTCCTACTCAACAATTCCTTTTCTTTAACCAGACGCAAGGGCTGGGCGTATGCTAACTTTGCTCCACTGTGAATCAAAAGAATTGACATCATCCTTGAAATCACTGCACTAGATTTGACATTCACGAGGTGTATGTCTGAAATGGTCTAGGTATTCCAGCAGCGCTGAAGTATTGGCTTCCATCAGGTGCCAAGCGTTCCTGTGCGTAGACACAGAAAACCACCAGCTGTTCAACCATCCCTGGAGTTTTACACTGGCTGGAGCTCTCACTTTAATTGCTTCTCTACAGAACAACCCCCCACCCTCTACACCACCACCACATGCACACCAGAAATTTTACATTCACATATTTAATTTATTGTGAAATTCCATTTCCTGTCTCAGAGCTATTGCTTTTGAGACCTCGTCATCCTCATCACAGGCACTAGAAGTCGACATTTTTTTCCCTTAAAGGTGAAATATTTTTCACATAAAAATAATGTGGGTTTTTTTGCACTTTATTCAAGTTACTGTTTTCAGTGACAAAGACAGAACATTCAGGTTGTCTGGAGCTATGGCTGGAGATTCCATCCTGAGCACTGGCCTGCAAGGATCCTAATCACATTTCAGCAAAGATGCCAATTACTTCAATTTCTACTCTTCTTTTTTTTTTTTTTAAGATTTTATTTATTTCTTTTTAGAGAGAGGGGAAGGGAGGGAGAAAGAGAGGGAAACAGCAATGTATGGTTGCCTCTCACATGGCCCTCATTGGCGACCTGGCCTGCAACCCAGGTATGTGCCCCAAATGGGAATTGAATCAGGACCCTCTGGTTCCCAGCCCGCACTCAATCCACTGAGCTACACCAGCCAGGACTCTACTCTTATTTCTTAAAAGTAATGAAAGCTTTACATGTTAAATTGCAAACACCAACCAGTGACTTCGGACACCTCTGGTATCAAATTCCCCTCACAACTTAGGGCAACTCAAAAAAGTGAAAGCAATTTAAGCCCTCAGAGGTGGAGGTGGAAGGCTGGATAAGTGGTAATGGAAAAAATACAATAATAAATAAACTATTTTAAAAAGCCATCAAAAATGTATTCTTCTCTTCTTTTCTTCTCTCACCTGCTTTTTGCTTCTTGATTATATTCAAGTGAAATCTCTTTAAAGACTTTCTCCTCTCATGCCAATTTTGATCAGTAGGGTGTGGGTCCCAGCTGCACCATAGCATAGTGAACATTCTTCAGAGGGCCAAAGTGAAAATAGTTGAGGGGCCCTACTTTACATAATAGCCCAGTGGCCCTTGAAGGCTATTGTCAGTAACCAGCCTTCACTCCTCCCCATTCAATAATCACACTTGCTCAGTTTTTTCTCTCTTAGTTGTTAATCTTCTGTCCTTTAATCTTCTCTGTGGACCCTCTCTGAATTTTTACCAAGTTAAACAACTCCCATTGCTTAGAAGCATTCACTGCTATACACAGAATTCTTAGAAGGATCTAACTAGTCTATTCATGTGATTACGTGACCTCTTGAGAAAATGAAGACCTCTTGAGTCTTCAGAGTACAGAGCAACGCCCAGGGTGGCTGCCACTGCCCAAGCAGACCAGTGAGACTGGAACAAAGATGCTTACATTTGTGGTATTCCAAAATGTTTTAAGGGAAGGGATTTAAAATATCTAGTAGCACTAATTTTTTCATTATATGTAGTATTTCACTTAATTTTTACCATTACATATCTTGTCTCATTTACTGTATTGTCCATAAGAACCCTGAAAAGGTAGAAGAAAGCTAAGGCTCAGAGAAGAGATGTTAAAAATCAAAATGAGATTTCAGGTTTGTCTGACTTCAGAATGCAAGCTTATATACTAAATGAAGCTGTTTTACAAAATATTGTGAGCAAGGAAAGAATTTTCTGCTCCAGAAACAGCTCACTAAACTGCTTGGGTTCCTAATCAAATTATCAAATTGGCCTGTTAATCCTCAGAACTTTGCTGAAACCAGCAGCTTTTACTTTATCTCTCCTTCCCCAGTTTAATATCACTTAAAAGGATGGCAAGAGGAAATGGAAATAGAAGAAAAGGCAGTGAGAAAACTGCTATGTACCAAAGATATATTTTTGAAGATGAATTTCGTGATTCTTGAATGGGATTTCTAGGAGGCTAGATTCAAATCAATGAAACTTGGATCAGCAGTTTTAAAACAGGAATCTTATTTACTATGAAAGCTTTGGCTGCACTTTCCATATTCATGTAGTCTGTAGGCTGCCGTTTTCAGACTGACATTTGTCAGTGTCTCTATGCTGTCCTTGTTCACCTACCTCTGTCAAATCTATAGACAAATGGTCTCCATCTTGACTTTATGTAAATTATTTTAACTTATTCTTTCCAAGCTTTTAATTATTTTTTCCTGACTCACTTTTCAATACACCAATATGATTTTGATGCTAATCCTGTTGTCCACAATGTTAGCTGTCCACACCGATTACCTATAAATTAGCAAGTCTTCTCAGTTCTGTCTAGGACTGACTCATAAAAATACTTACATCCCTACCCTCAGAACCAATCTTTAAAGAGGAAAAAATCAACATTTTTAGAAGAAAAATTTCTAGTTAGTTAGTGAGCACACCTCATAGTCTATATAACACATAATCTTTTTCCCAAAAATGTGTATTTTATAAGGGTGTGATTATAATCCCTGAATACTATTAAATATCTGTAAGAGCACAATTGGTGCTGCCCTAGATGTGCATTGCACTAAAAGCCAGGGTATTCAGGAAAATAAATGTGTTCCCAGAAACATCAGAGTTTACTTAGTTGAAACAGATTTATTTTGTTTTTGTTTTTTTCCTTTTTATTGGGGTGACACTGGTTAACAAAATTATATAGGTTTCGGGTGCACAATTCTACAAGACATCATCTGTACACTGTACTGTGTGTTCACCACCCCAAGTCAAGTTTCTGTCCTTCACCATTTATCCCCCTATATCCTCTCCGTCTCACCCCACTCCCTTTCCTCCGGCAACCACCAGATTTATTTAACTTTTTTAATTTTATTTTTATTTTTTATTTTAGAGAGGGGGAAGTGAAGGAGAAAAATAGGCAGAGAAGCAGCAATGTGAAATACTGATTGCTTCTGTGTTTCTCGATTCACCCTGTACGTAGAGAAATGTACGCACGCTTTCCATACCCACCCTGTAGGGTAAGTGGGGGCAGTCTGGCTTCCTCACCCAGGTGTCTGGGTAGCCAAGTAAGCAGTGTTCCCACAGCCTTGGAGGGGCCTGACAACCAGTGTTCTCATAGTCTTGAGACTGGATCCGATAAACTATTCCCATGACATGAGGTGGGCTCGCATGTGCAGAATTATGTTATGTTATATAATTTCTGGTATCTTGCTGACTTTGTTCCCCTCTAGTACTTAAACAGGTAGGGACTCCCTGCTGGGGGCAATGATGATGAGAGACACGCAATGGGACAGGTGCCACAATGGGTGCCATGCTGGGGAGCAGGGCCATGACATGAGACATGCAGATAGACATGCAGCTTGTGGCATACATGGGTCACCCATCCTTGAATGAAGGCATGCCAGACATCCCAATGGTTCCATGAATATTTTTATATCTGCACAAATACCATGAACCTGCCTGGCCTTGAAGGGTGGCAACACACACCCCAAGTGGGAACACAGCCTGCAACCCAGGCATGTGCCCTGACCTGGAATCAAACCTGCAACCTTTAGTTTTGCAGGATAATGTCCAACCAACTGAGCCACATTGACCAAGGCAATCACCAAATTTATTTTGAAGTAGGTACTTGTTTTCAGAAATAGCCTCTAACTCTTTTTGTGTATGGTATTAAAGGTTTATATTTTATTGAGAAATAATTAGCATATATCACTGTATAAGTTTAAGGCATATAAGATGGTTTGATTTACATATATTGTGAAATGATCACCACAATAGGTTCAGCTCACACCCATCATCTCATATAGATACACTATAAAGAAAGAAAGAAGAAAAGAAAAAAATTTTCCCCTTGAGCTGAGAACTCATAGGATTTACTCTCTTAACTTTCCTGTATAGCACACAGCAGTATACCTAGGTATAGTCATCATGTTGTGTATTACATGCTTGTACTTATTTATCTTAAAACTGAAAGTTTATACCTTTTGACTATCTGCTCCAATTCCACCTTCTCCTTTGTCTCCAATAAGCACAGGTTTTATCTCTTTCACTATCGGTTTTTTTTTCCCTATGATTCACATATAAGAGAGATGATACATTATTTGTCTTTCTCTGTCTGACTTTTTTCACATAGCATGATGCCTTCAAGGTCCATTTGTGTTGTCACACATGGCAGGATTTCCTCATTTTTTATGGCTGAATAATACACCCTTGTGTTTATACATACCATAGGTTCTTTATTCATTCATCCATAGATAGACATATAGGTTGTTTCCATGTCTAGCTATTATAAATAGTGCTGCTATGAACATGAAGGTGCAGATATGTTTTTAATTTAGCGTTTTGTTTCCTTTGGATATATTCCCTGAAGTGGAAATTTGGATCATATGGTAGTTCTATTTTTATTTTTTTGAACACCCCCCATTTTTTTTTATAGTAGCTGTACCAATTTACAGTCCTACCACACCAGCATTTATCTCTTGCCTTTTTGATGATGGCCATTTGAACAGACCTGAAGTGATATCTCATTGTTATTTTAATTTGCAATTCCCTAACTATTAGTAATGTTGAACATTTTTTCATATAATTGTCGGCCTTTTGTATATCCTTTGAAAAAAAAAATGTCCTTTCAGGTCCTAGCCCATTATTTAAAGTATATTTTATTGATTATGCTATTACAGTTGTCCCAATTTTTTCCTCCCCTTTATTTCCCCTCTGCCGTGTACCCTACACCCTACGCCCTACAGGTCCCCCCACCCTACAGGTCCCTCTCACCATTAGTTCATGTGTATGGGTTGTACATATAAGTTCTTTGGCTTTTCTATTTCCTATACTATTCTTTTTTTTTAATTATTTTATTGTTGTTCAATTACAGTTGTCCGCATTTACCCTCCCCCCACCCCACCCCAGGCAAACCCACCTCCCTCCCTTGCTTCCCCCCTCCCCCTTGGTTTTGTCCATGTGTCCTTTATAGCAGTTCCTGAATACCCTTGTCCCCCTTCTCCCCTTCCCGCTCCCCTCTGGTTACTGCCAGAATGTTCTAAACTTCAATGTCTCTGGTTCTATTGTTTCT
>PVJI01015700.1:0-40390 GCA_004026765.1 Micronycteris hirsuta
GCCCCTTCTTGCTTGGAAGGTCTCCTTGAGAAATCCGCTGACAGTCTTATGGGGATTCCTTTGTAGGTAACTGTCCCCTTTTCTCTAGCTGCTTGTAAGATTTTTTCCTTATTCTTGACCTTGGGTAATGTAATTATGATGTGCCTTGGTGTGTTCCTCTTTGGGTCCCGCTTCTTTGGGGTTCTCTGAGCTTCTTGGACTTCCAGGAAGCCTATTTCACAAGACCTAGTTGTTAGTCTCAGTACTGAATTGAATTTTTGTGAGGCTTTGAGTCTCTGATTCTTTTTTTTTTTTTTGCATTGAATGTAATAAATATACTGGGAGGATGAAGGTTTATATAAATTTTATGTTCAAAAATTTTGAAAAATGTAATTGTATGTTGTCAAATTTCTCTACTTCATTCCAGAAATGTGAGGCTTGAAATATATGTTTTGCTCAAATGGAACATTAATATCTTTAATCCAACATGTATAATGAGATAAATATAAGAGTGATATTAAAAAAATGAGCTGCACATTCAAATTAATTACAGCTTCTTTAGAAATGTGTCATTTAAACTGTCAAATTATCAGTAAGGATTAATCACATATGAGCTAAAAATTGCAAAAGAAAATTAAGACATTACAAGTTATGAAGGTAATCAAATAATAGTCTTTAATGGGAAAAGTCACTCCAATTCCAGACTTTGAATTTACAAAGAGAACATTTTCAGGTCAAGTCCTCTGAAGAGAGCAATGAAGGGAATGATGAGCTTGGGGAGAATCTGGCAGAGGAAACAAAGCAGAGACCCTAACCTGTTTACAGAAGAATCTGCCACTGACTCCATCAAGTTTATTTCTGCTTCGTTTCCCAGCCTCATGCCCATAAAGGAAAGGAGCTTTCCTGTGATGTTATACCAAGAAACTTGTTGTGTCCTGAAGAGCATGGGACACAGATTCAGGAGCTGGGATTCCAGTCTTCCACATGGTTGCAGACGGAGCCCAAATGCATCTAACGTCTTGGGACCTATGTTACCTTAAGCATAGAATGAGAAGACAGAGCCATATGACTTTTCTTCTAGGCTAGAGATTCTAGAATTGAAAAGCCCAGGATTATCAATGGAAGCATACCTAAACATTTTAGAGAATTTATGAGATCTACTTTTTTTCTTTTTGTTAAAGTAAAATTGCAAATGAAAGAAGTATCCCATATTTCAGAAAAAAAATTGTTTCCACTCTCTTTCAACAGCTCTGTCAATATGCTATGTCATATTTCAAATCCTAGAAAAAAATTTAATAATGAAATAATAAGATTTTAGGAATAGTGTAGTTTAATATTGAACTTGGGCTTTCCACCTCCATAACATCGCAGTTATGTGACCTGACAGATATTACAAAAGCCCTCTAAACCTCAGTTCTCTCATCTTCAAGGTAATACTACAGATATCTTATTGATTTTGTGAGGATTGAATAAAAAAGTAAAATATCTGGAATAAATGTCAACTCTGATGATGGTACTGATGATGATTGTGGTGGTGAAAGCCTTTGGATGAGTCCCAGATACTGAAACCATTGCAGACTCACGGTAGAGGGTCTAAGTCATTTAGGAGTTTCCAGGATGTGGAGCCAATTATCTTACTCCTCAGCCACTTATGAAAAAGGTGACCTCAGCACAGACACCAGTGGTTTTTACTGTAAATGGGGTGGAGGAGGAGCTGTGCATTGTTCTGAGAAAATCTTGGCTTGTAGCCTCACCACTCTCCAGTTATTCTTTGTCCCCTGGCTATCCTCAACTTAACCTGGCTGAAGATTTCTAGTTCTTGCCTCCATTAGGTCTTCAAAATGTGGCTTGTCTGACTCGCTCTCTGAGTTTATCTCCAAACCATTATCTTTGTTCTGGCCCTAATGTCTGAGAAATTTAAGTGCATTCATCTTCTCTTTTTAGTTTTTAAAAATAAATACTACAATGATAATGATAGTAGTCTTGATTGTTTGAGATGTTTTTTATGTTCACTTTTTTTCAATTTTTGGGAAACAGAAAGGAGTGTAAGATATTATAGGTCTTTTTATTTCATTAAAATAGTTGGAATAATATAAGTTATTTGATACTGACATTATTAGACTTCAATAATTTTGAAAATTGTTTAATAATTATAGACAAAAAAAAGACATATCACTGTACTCTTAAATTAAGCTCTTATTGTGTTATTCTTTAATTTATTAGTTTAAAGAAAAGCACACGTATTTTTCAGATTTTTGTGAAGATTACCTGGAGCAGCAGTCCGGGTAAGAAATACAAATTCTGTGCCACTCACCCATAATATAAATTTAAATACCCTATTCCTAATAATCATTACTACCTAGCAGTAACAGATGATGAAGTCCACACCTCCGAATACATGCACATGTTCAGAATTTAAAGTGTAAAGATGATAAATCAAACTTGCTCTAGTTTTTCTCATTCCCAGACATAATCTTGGTTCCTATACATGTAACTTATCATCAGCCCTGTTGTGTATGTGCATGTGCTAAGGAAGCTTAATCATGGGTGGGGCTTGGCATTCAGTTTGAGGCTGTAAGGAAAACAAGAAGAGGCTACTGAGTGGTAGCGTGACTGGATAGAAAGTAAAGACAAGAATCAGCTGGAAAAGGTGCTCAGCGTTAAGATCAGGCTGGGTTATTAGACAGGGGAACAATAAAGACTGGACACTCTTTCCCTTTCCCACTCTTACTCCCCTTACATATGAGGTAACTTATTTACCTAATTAACTAGGATCAACTAATGTAAAAATGAATAGAATGTAAACATTAATGGCTTATGCCTTTGTGTTCACTTTGATCCACAAAGCTTCTTATCAGTTTCCTTAATTAATGCCTTCTTTTGATTGAGACATCATCACAGAAAAGTATCTGAGGGGTCTTGCTTCCTGATGTGAAATGAGACACTTTAAAATATGTGTGGAAACATAGCTATAATTAGTGAATTTATTGCCTCATTCTGGTGAAGCTAGTTCTGTACTCTCAAGAGCATTACTGATAAATGAGGACTTAAATGTGTCCATGATGCTTAAAGTCTATGATTCAAACACAAGAAATGTTGAAAAGCCATTACTAGAACAAAGCATTTGTGAAAAAATGACAACTTATTTATTCTATGAATTTAAAATACTTTTGGATGCAAATAAGTTTAGGAGTCACCATTAAAATAGGAAGATCATTGATAAATGAAAGTATAACCATTTGAAGTCCTTTTGGTTCAAAGACAATTGAAAGTTTGCTATCTCACTCTGAATTTGTGTGAAATTGTTAGAAGTGGAAGAAGAGTTATAAAAGAAATGGAAACATAATAACTGATTCTTTGATGTTTTTATTCTGTCAGTCCATTTGTGGTGTGTGTTGATTCTCTCTGGAACCTGTACAAATGGAAATATATGTGTGCACTAATGTGCTTTGGGGTGATTTGAAGTCTTTCATTTTTTGAATTCCCATTATGGCACCACCCAAACATCTGTACTTAACTTTATCATATCTGCTGTGTGTATTTGGCTAACCCCTAAGTGCTAACCATTTTCAACTGAAGTGCGTCTGCTTGGTACTAAGCAGCTAGCTGAGAAGATTCTTCTCTCCCAATCAACACAACCATAGCATGAAATGAAGACATGGAATAAGGTAGAAAGAGGGAGGAAGAGAGAGGGAGGGGGCACTATTTCTATTTTAAAAATCCTCTGACTTCTTATGTGTTCTGGAAGGACTATTAATATTTCTTCCTAACTCCTCCTGCACTGCTTGGCTTCCCTTTCTCTGCCACCCTCACACCTCCCCATGCAGGCAAAGTCTTGAATCAGCAGATTTGGAGCTCCGAGCAGTAAAGAGCTATTGAGGGACAGACTCTGATAGCATTACAGCCAAACATGGAACCATTTTCTGTGGCGAATCGCTGAGTTCTACCTGGTTATCTCTTGCCTTGCACATCACTTCCAAATGACATGCTCTCAGTCTGGGCAAAAATGAGAGTTTTTTTAAGAATTGGGATTTCAATAATATGTGACGAAAGGATGAGATTACTTTCTGAGGTGGGGAAAGCAAGGCGAAATAAGAGAGGGAGAGGAATAGAGGTGGGGAAGGGAGAGAGACAGAGAGGTAGAATTATGTGTCCCTTAGAGCACTTAATTGCATGTATTTCTCTACTTCTTGCAACCAGTCCTTCTCCACCTCTGGGAAGTCAAAAAGAATATAAGTCATTTTAATTTTCTTTATTTGTCCTTTTTTTCCCTTTTGCTTCTCTCACTGGTGGCAACTGAATGTTGTAGATACTCCATATAACTTTTGAGTTAGTTATAGGAATTCGACTGTAATTTGACTGCTATAGAGTTAAATAAGGTTTAGATTAATACTATTACACATTCTTCTAAACATAGAGAGTCAAATAGGCAGTAGAGGCCTTCTGACAAGTGTATCCTTCTGTACCTGCAATTGGAAAATTTGGAAACCAACAGTTTTAGAAGTGGAAAATTAGTAGCCAGCTCTCCTGTCTGCCTATAAGACAAGACAGTTGTGCAGCCCCCAATACCTTCCACTGTCCTGAAAGCCTGCCACCTCATTCCAAGGATTCCTGGGAGAATAATGGAGGCACATTTGAATGCTTCACATCTGTAATTAGTTGGCAGTTTTACAATGTGGATTTCTCTTCATTTTAATCAGGAAACACGAAGAGATGATAAATTAAAGAAACATTTTTTGAACACCCTTGTGAGATTAAAAAAAATCAAATATGAAAAAGGCAGTCTTTGACAATAAAATGTCTGTAGTAGCCTCCAAATATTTCCTGCAAGAGAAGACACATTTTCACTTGAACTTGACAGTGACATTTCTTTCTCACTGTTAGGGGTATTACTATGGTCTGAGTTGGAGCCTACAGGGTCTAAACTGAGGTTCTTCCTAACACATTTCACAGCTACAGTGAGGAAAATAGGGAGAAGTAGTGGAAAAGATTACTAACACTTCTAGAGCCTTCGATAGACTCATATCTTGGGAGATGTCTACAATAATAAAAGGGCCCAATATAAGAATGACTTAGAATATTCTGAAAAAAAATTCCAGAAAGTAGATACCTAAACAATACAGTATAGCAACAATTTTTAAATGTATTTTATTATTTTGTCCTTACCATTTAGTCCCCTTATCCTCCCTCCCCCAAGCAACACAACTATTTATACAGCATTTACATTGTATTAGGTATTATAATAATCCAGAGATGACTTAAAGTGTACGGGAGGATGTGTGTAGGTTATACACAAATGCTGCACCATTTTATTGAAGGGGCTTGAGCAGCCTAGGATTTTGGTATCCTTGTGAGGGTCCTGGAACCAATTTCCCATGGATGCTGAGGGATGACTGTAAATCCTTTCAAATCATTTTCTAGAAACTTATTACGCACAGTCATATAGAATATTTTCTTTGTTTTTTCATATATATGAATCATACTTTCCATGTTATTACATACTTTTAAAAATCTATCTTGAAAAACTCTTCATTTCAGGAAAAAATGAGATACACCTTATGCTTTTCAAAGGCTGCAGGATATTTCTTAATATATGTGTACATAATGTAAGACTTCCCTTAAAGATGCCCACTTAGGTCATATGACCTTTTGCTCATGAAAACAAATGTTGCAATATCCTTTTCATAGATATTTGTGCTCACATGTAATTTTAACCTTTTTATTTTGAAATAATTTTAAACATACAGAAAAAGTATAAGAATAGCACAAGGAAATCCTACAGGTCCGTGAAACCCGAACAGTTCCACATTTTCTCTTTCTGTATATATTATGCACACATACTATTATTTTTTCCAACCATTTGAGAATGTTACAATCACCATGTACTTTCCTTCCCAAATTCTTCAGTGTGCATTTCCTGAGGACATGTATCTTCTCTTATCTAGCTGTAGTACCACTGACATTAGAAAATGTAACACTGATAGAACACTGTTATCTAAATTATACTAGTATTATCTAATTTACAATTGCATCAATTGTCTTAATAATGCCCTTTACACCAACTTTATTTTCTGGACCAGCATCCAAGTCAAAATCGTGCATTACAATTAGTTGTGATCTTTCTTTCTTTTTACTCTTTAAAGCTTTATTGAGGTATAATTGACATATAATAAACTATACATATTTAAAGTGTACAACTTGATGAGTTTTGACTTATGTGTATTCATCTAGGAAACCAGCACCATGATTAAGATCATGAACATACGTATCACTCCCCAAGGTTTTTTTGTTCCTTTTGTAATCCCTTCATACTTCATGATATATTAGTTAGGATGCTTTTGGACTAACATTGGCTTAAACAAAAAGGAGATTGTTTTCCTCACACAACAAGAAGTCCAGAGGGGTGAAGTTGCCAGCACATATTCATCAGCTTAACCATCAAGGCCCAGGCTTTTTGTGTGTGTCTGTGTTTCTCTCCTTAGCTTCCTCAAATCTAGAGCTCCATGGTTGTAAGGATGTCCACTGCAGCTTCAAGTGTCACATGTGAGTTAAAGGTAGGAAGCAAGGAGAAAGTGGACAGTGTAAGTGGGTCTATCTTCTTTATCAAAAGTCAAAAGTGCTGCCCTGGCTGGTGTAGCTCAGTGGACTGAGCGCAGGCTGGGAACCAAAGGGTCCCAGTTCGATTCCCAGTCAGGGCACATGCCTGGGTTGCAGGCCAGGTCCCCAGTGAGGGCTATGTGAGAGGCAACCACACATTGATGTTTCTCTCCCTCTCTTTCTCTCTCCCTTACCTTCTGTCTAAAAATAAATAAATAAAATCTAAAAAAAAAAAAATCAAAAGTCCCCAAGTAAACTTTTCTATGTCTTTTTGACCACAGTGTGGCCACTTGTCTGTCCCTAGATGCAAGGGCAGCATGGAAAGTGAACACTTGCTGTTCTAGCACTGTAAAGGGAGGTAGCAAGGAAGAGAGTTTGGCACTGACTGCTGGGTTAGCCAACACACTGAGTTTGCCATTCACCACAAATTTGAAAAGACACTTCTGCTCAGCATGAAGTATCTTAAGAAAAACAATCTATATGCGTCTTTTAATATTTAAAAAATTGTCATGTGGAAAGGTGAGTATTTTATATTGCCAAACTAGGCCAATACATGGGATTTTATAAGGAGGATAATTTCAGCTGAATGTAAGGCAGAGAAAGGGGATCTATTGGCTTTCTGAGGTCATAGGTTTTACTTATTTCTTATGCTTTTCAATATTACTCATTCTACTCTGTGAGATTGGGGTTGTTAACTCCTTCATATAAATAAGAAAACCAAGGTCAGTGACTTTAATATCTTGCCTAAGGTCACACAGTTAGTAAGTATCAGACTAGGCTTGAACCAGCCTTCCTGGCTCCGGAGTCCATGTTCTTCACACTTGACCATACTACCCTGGGGAGAGATTGGATCACATTGGTACCTGGTCCCGCTAAGCCACACCTATTATTTACCATAATTTAACAATGTACTTTCCTTATTTGGCTCAAGAGAGAAAACTACTTTCAGCTTTTCTTTGTAGATGAGGTCAGACTACAACACTGTGTTATTATTTCAAGGTCTTAGACACGATTATTGTCTTAACCCCCTCAAATCCCTCCTCATCATAATTCAGCAGTATAAAGTGCTTGTTTACTTCCTTTACTTTCTCTTGAAAGCTCCTTTTGAACCATCATAGTTTCCTGTATAGGATGCTGACCAAAACCATTTCAGAACCAGGATAGTTAGTAGTTTTTTCACAGGAGGGAGAAAAAGGAAGACCCAGAAAAGGTCCTGGTATAGGCCGCAGAACCTACTTCAGCCTGAGATAAGAATACCCAGTCCTTTGCAGTCCTGCTTCTTCAAACCAAGGCTCTGCAATGTGTTCCAGGTATCCCAGGTACCTGCATCAAATGACCACCCTGTGCATCACTTTACTTAGAAAACTTCTCCTGAAGAGATGCAATCAAGGTGTGACAGACACTGGATTAATTTGCAGCTTCTACTTCAAGTTAGTAAAGGGTTGCAAGACCTAGATTTCCTACAGTCTGTTGAAGGATTTCCTACAGTCTGCTGAAACCCTACATTTGGGTTTCAGTGGCTGCTTTTCTCCTGCCCCCTGGAGAACAGGGCAGCACCAAGGCCAGAGGCAGTCAGTGCCCCAGATAAGGAGCTGGGCAGTGGCCAAGACACACAAAGTGAATTGGGGTGGCAGCAGGCTGGGGCTCTGCAGGGAAGTGTGGGTGGCGTCTGGAGGGAATACTGGGGGTTCTCTGGTATCAGAAGGGTTAGAGAAACTCAGTCACAAGATGGGGGCAAGACCGTCCTCAGGAGACTGTGGTGCTGGATAGCAGGAGCCAATCACAGCAGAGCAGTCTAGACTTCTAAGGCTGCAATGGGCTTTTGAAAATGAGGTGTTCAAGGCTAGCGAACCAAGATCAATTTTGGGCTAGTTTAGAAGAAGCAGCTAACATGTGATTTAGAGTGCAGAAAAATGGGCCTCTCACAGTCAATGGGGATGTCCCCTTCTCACACCATTTGCCAAACCCCTTCATTCCTATTTCCTCTCAGTGCTACTTGTTGGAGAACGAATGAATATTCTAAGTTTGTTATCTATTATGTAATTTACATTCTTTTTTATTTGTTCCAAACTCTCTTTTTTCAAGTTTGCATCCTAACACTTGGGGGCTGGATGCCTGGCAGAGGCATGATGGTCAGCCAGGCAGCCCACGGTGTGCTTACTACCCCCAGTTCCCTAATCTGTGAAGGAAGTGAGCAGTAGCCCGCCGGCTGGCTTCCAGATGCGGTGAATACTGGATATGAACATGACTTGTAAATGCTAAGCCCTCCACAGCTATGCACTGCGCTGCTTCTGCTGAAACCAGCTGTGCTCAAAACAGGGTCACCCTCTCTGACCCAGGAGCCCTGAAACTTCATCCTGTGAAAAACAGGCTTCACTCCAAGTGAACAGCTTCAGTGGCCAGGCAAGTTAAAGGAAAGGATTTCGGTGCAAAGTTAACAAGAGTATATTTTCTTTGGAATATTTCTTATATTGGAGGTCTTCTTTTGTAAGGAAAATTTGGCTTATTTATGCTTACAAGTACTGTTCACTAGCATTTTTCTTTCTACTCACATGCTCTAAAATACTTATCTGTATTTACTGAAAGATTCAATACTGAATCTTTATCAGTATTTCTCTTTTATAATAAGAATTATTAGAGACTTTGCTGTTTGCTCCCTCTCTCAACTCATTTACAAATATACTACATTAAACCACTAGGCCCGGAACAATTCCTGACTCACAGTGTTTTTGCACTTCTTCTGCCTAAAATAGTCGCCCTGTCATCATCTCCCTCAATTTTAATTCAATTAAAATATACATTCATGGTCAACCATTTGGAGATATGTATCTATTACTGACATAATGTATCTGACATCAAGAGGGCAGCATATTAATTTGTCCATTCATAAGCCATATTCTCTTCCCTTCTTTCAAAACTAAAAAGGATCCAATGAGTCTCTAATTATAGTCCCCTTGCCTTGTCAGATGAAGAAATAAGCCTTAATATTTCTGGGACAGAAGCCATCTATAATGCCACTAAATGTACACACTGTAACTAAACATTGCTTTATTCCTTCTTTGAGTATTTCACCCCCAGATTCTCCAAATTATCTACATGTGTTTTGGTGCTTTTGCTCATTATCCTGCCTTATGATCACTATTTGCAGTAGTCTTGATTCTTATCTGGGTTTTAATGGATATTTCAGCAGAGGGGATCTCTCTGAAAATTGAGACAAATACTTCATCCAGCCTTTGGCTATTTCTCTCTCCTTTTGCTTGACTTTGGTGCCATTATTTTAAAGAGATTCTATTGTTTCTCAAGCCATTTTTCTTCTTTTGATAGATTTAAATATTTTCTTCCTAATTCTTCTGGAGACCTAAGATGCAGCACATTTTTTGTTTTAGGGGGTTTATCTAATTTTGAAGTTATTCCTAACCTGTCGTATTTTGAGTATACACCTTTCCTTTCCTTGGTTCTTTTTCTGCTTTATGAAACCATCTTTCTTCCCTTGCTCCCAGAAATTTCATTTCTGTCTCTGTCAACTAGCCACTGAAGGACTATTATAATCTCCCGGATTGCTAATGAGTTGCTGGTTTCTTTCTTGTTAGTGAGTTTTAAAATTCTTTCATTTCTGTCATAGGACACTCTCTCATATTACATAGACACATAGTAGCTTTTAGATTGCCCAAAGGCTAAGGGATTAAATGGTGCAGTAGTCACTGTTAATGGTTTTGCATCGCTTGTAGACCTATTTCCATTCACTGTCAGAGATCAGTCTGGTATATTTCCCATCTGCACAGGCTCCTTCTGTACCTTTGCTGGGAAGCAGTAATTTCTCTTATCTAAAAATCTCACTTCAAACCCTTGTCCCAGTGAGGCATTTTGCCAATCTATGATTGAGTAATTAAAGACTCCTATTATTACTACCTGGCCTAATTTCACAGCTCCCACAATCTCAATTAATATTTCTATCTCGGTTTCCTGGTCAGGTGGGTTGTAACACATCCCTATTATGGCTTTTTAATTATGCAAGAATGGAATTTCTACCCACAGAGATTCTACAGAAGTCCCTTTTTCTGATAAGATTTTTATCCTACTGCTTTGTAGAACTATCCTTCACACAGCACTATTACAGAAATGTATTTATTTATGTCTGTCCTCTTTGAAAGATGTATTTAAAGCAGCTTACAAAAACAGACAGAAAGATAAAAAAAGAAAATACAAGTCAGAGGAAAAATAGGGGCAAAGTAAAATAAAAGCAGAAACATCAGATGTAGCGAGAATGAGCTCATGCATCATCAGTGTTGGGTACTAGATGGAGTACGCTATAAACCTGCCTCGGAGTTTCCTCAGGGCCACTATGAAAAAGGAACTAGGATCAATGCAGGGTTTAGAGCATCTCTGAGGTAGAATTAAACCAGTTGCTTAAGAAAGACACAAAAATCTCTTTTTCATAGATTCAAATTTTGTCCTCTTGGTCCTGATAAAATCCCTAATAATATTTTTATAGTAAATGTAACATCTCACCATTTAATTTCCTAGTGTGTTTCCTAGTGTAGGATTACTGCCAAAATGGAAATGAGTAGTTTTCTGCATGACTCAAGTGGACTTCTGGTAAGTATTGAGCAGTAAAGTGTTCAAAAATATCCTCCCTGACAAATAACTGGCATGCAGATATTCTGTGCAGTCAGCTAATTGCAGGTCCCCATGTTTTAAAGGTCAGCTAAATAAGAGTTGATATTCAGTCATGGTCGTGAATAAACTCTATTAGAACCTCACATAAAAAGAAAACCAATTCTCCTTCACATGAAATGTCTACAAGTGGAGAAAAGACTTTACATCAAAAGGCACTCAGTGTTTGGGTGGCAGGTGGTTATGGCCACACCAGTTTGGCTTGTGAATGTCTCTTGTTAATGAATAAAGGCCTCAGAGAGTAAAGCACCCTCAACCTTAAACAATGTGCTTCTAGGTCAGCTATCCAAGATAATCTGGTGGCAAAAATATTTGCTCTAACAGGTTACAAAATCATTTACAAAAATGTTAAATTAAATCACTAGGCCTGAAAGCAATCACTGATACAGGCTTTTTGCTTATGCATTTAGTTACAGAACAGTTAAAAGATGAAAAATATTTAGGAAAATCAATGATTTTAATTTTGGAATAATTGATCTTGTTATTTTCCCTAGTGATAGTTAGAAAGCAAGGGCAACAGTCTACAGAGGACTTTTCTGTTCATGGTAATAAAATAGCACCTGTACATAGGGTTTTTCCAATTTGCTTCCTATAGTGGAATGTTGGGTGGAGGATGAATAAGGGAGTTTTGCATGTAGTTGAGAAAACTATGGTCTCAAGTCATAAAAGCAATAGTTAAAAATAAGGTGGTGATGAGTGCAGAGTTCAAACATGTTTTATTCCACTGAAAATGATCTGCTGTCAGGCAACCGACTGACCTCAGAGTCTGATGGGAATATTATATGCAGATTTAGTGTCTGTAATAAGATCAATATGGGCATATCAGCTCATAGCTAATTTTTCTCATAAAGCCAGTTTAAATATCACTAGAACTGTCCAACTAACTGATGACAATGTCACAAAGATGCTTTTAAGTCTATCAATGGCCAATAATGGAGCAGGCATATGAAAGGCCCACCTGCTTCTTATAGAGAACACAAGCCTGGAAGAGATCTAGATCTTGAGGTTATAAAGGGCTATGCTCTTAAGATATGAGCTATTCTAAACTTTGGTCACACCACAGAGAAGTGTAGCTGAAGGGATGGTAACAAGGAACCACAGTGTCTGCAACTGGGGTCCCCCTCCAGTGGAGAGATTGGAAGCAAACTTATTCCCAGCAGGCGCTAAATTAGGCACATGTTTCTAATGTACTCTACTATATAATGAAGAGCCCTGGGTTTAGCACGCAAAGGTTCAATTAAATGTCATATTAGAAGAACAAAGGCAGGATTTACACAAATGTTGGTTAAATAGCCCAGGTAAACTTAGCAGGAGATAAAATTGGAAAATGTTTCCAGAAGTGCAATCAGAGAATAGCTTCAAAACAATATCTGATCACTAGCAGCAGATGGTAGAGTTGGAGAGATCATTTTGAAGTCATCAGTGTTGACACTTCATATACCACAAAGCCTCCATATCATTTTCTTCTTTAAAAAATAACTTTATTGAGATATAATTCACATACCATAAAGTTCTCATTTTTAAAGTGTGCAATTCAGTTGTTTTTATAACACTCACACAGTTGTGCATAGACCACCACTATCTAATTCCAGCACATTCCTACCTCCCTAAAAAGAAATTCCATACCCATTAGTAGTCACTCCCCATTTGCCCTCTTCCAGCTTCTGGCAACAACCAATCTATACTCCGTTTTTCTAGATTTGCCGATTTTGGACATTTCATATAAATAGAAGTATAAAATAAGTGGTCTTCTCTGTCTGGCTTCTTTCATTTCTTATACTGTTTTCAAATTTGACCTATCTTGTCATATATCAAAATTATAAATGAATAATATTACATTGTATGGATATACCATATTTTGTTTATCAGTTCATTGACTGATAGGCATTTTATTTGTATTTTGGATATTATGAATAATTCTGCTATGAACATTCATGTACAACTTTTTGTGTGAACATGTTCTCATTCTCTTGGAAATACACTGAGCAGTGGAGTTGCCGAGCCATACAGTAACTCTGTGTCTGACTTACTGAGGAACTGCCAAACTATTATTTCAAAGCAGCTGTACTATTTTACACTCCCACCAACAATGTTCGAGAGTTCAAATTTCTTCTTATCCTTGCCAGCAATTGTTAGTACCCATACTTTTTGTTATAGATATCTCAGTGATTATGAAGTGGTTATTTTGTGATTTGAATTCCATTTCTTCAATGATTAATGATGCTAAACACTTTTTGTTCACGTGCTTATTCATAATTACTTTATCTTCTTGGGAAAAATTCTACTCACATCCTTTGCCTATTTTAAAAATTGAGTTGTTTGTCTTTTTATTGTTGAGTTGTGATATAATAGGTCTTTTTATTGTTGAGTTGTGAATAAAGGTCTTTTCTCTGATTAGATTGGCAAAAATTTTCCCTCATTTAGTAGGATGCATTTCTCTGCCCTAATGATGTCCTTTGAAGCACAAATATTTTTTTATTTTGATGAAGGCCAATTTATCTGTATATTTTTTCACTGCTCCTGTTTGATGTTACATCTAAGAAACCATTGCCTAATTAGAGGTCATGATGGTCTATTTCTGTTTTGATTTGAGAATTTTATAGTTTTAGCTCTTACATATAGCTCTCTCATTCACTTTAAATTAATTTTTGTATATGATGTGAGGTAAGGACCACATTTATTCTTTTGCATTAGATATCCAGTTGTCCTGGTAATATTTGTTGAAATACTACTTTTTCCCTATTGAATTATCTTAGTGGACTTGTTCAAAATTAATTGACTGAAGATGTATGTTTATTGCTGGATTCTTAATTGAATTGCATTGGTCTATATTCCTATACTTATGCCAGTAATATGACATTGTCTTACTGTAGTTTGTAGTTAGTTGTTTTTTTTTTTGCACCTCAAAGTTTAATGTTATTTGATGTGTTTTCTTTTTTATTTGGTTTCTACTTTTTATATATATATATATTTTTTAAAGATTTTATTTATTTATTTTTAGAGAGAGGGGAAGGGAGGGAGACAGAGAGGGAGAGAAACAGCAATGTATGGTTGCTCCTCATATGGCCCTCACTGGGGACCTGGTCTGCAACCCAGGCATGTGCCCTGACTGGGAATCGAACCGGGACCCTTTGGTTCCCAGCCCGCACTCAATCCACTGAGCTACACCAGCCAGGGCTCTACTTTTTTATATTAAAACTATATTTATAGCAGTTTTAAATCCACAACAAATTTGAGGTAAGATGCATATATTTCCCATATATTCCCTACCCTCACATCTATCTGCATAGCCTCCTCCATTATCAACATTCTCCACCAGAGTGGTACATTTGTTACAGCCGATGAACTTACACTGACAAATCATAATCACAAAGTCCAAGGTTTACATTATTGTTCACTCTTGGTGTTACACATTCTATGAGTTTGGACAAATGCATATTAGGTAACCACTAGTATGGTATTATATCAAAAGTATTTTTACTGACTTAAAAGTCCTCTGTGCTCTGTCTATTCATCCCTCCCCAACCTCCAACTGTTGGCACCCACTGTCCTTTTCACTGACTCCATAGTTTTGCCTTTTCCAGAATGTCATATTATTGAAATCAAACAGTATGCAGCCTTTTCAGAATGGTTTATTTCACTCAGTAATATGCATTTAAATTTTCTCCATATTTTTTCATGGCTTGATAGCCCTTTTGTTTTTAGTCCTGAATGACATTCTATTATCTAGATGTACCTTAGTTTATTTATTCATTTATTTACTAAAGGACATATTGGTTGCTTCCAAATCTTGGCTATTATAAATAGAGATATTGTAAACTCTGTGCAGATTTTTGTGTAGACATAACTTTTGATCTCTTTTGGGTGAATACCAAGGAGTGCAGTTGCTAGATTGTATGGTAAGAGTACACTTAGTCTTGTAAGAAACTGTTGATCTATCTTCCAAAGTCACTATACCATTTTGTTTTCCTACCAGCAATTAATATTGCTATATATCCTCATTGGCATCTGGTATTGTCAGTGTTTTAGATTTTGGCCATTCTACTAGGTGTCTGTCTAGTAACAGGTTACTTTTTTTTGTTGTTGAAGTTACTTTATTATTTTTTAGTAAATTTGTTAGGGCAACATTGGTTAATAAAATTAGAAGTTTCAGGTGTACAGTTCTATAGTACATCACCTGTATGTTGTATTGTGTGTTCACCACCCCAAGTCAAGTCTCCTTCTGTCACCATTTATCCTCCTAGTGACATTTTTTAAAATTGAAATATATGAGTCCTCCAACTTGGTTCTACTTTCTCAAGAATTTTTTTTGTGTGTGTGGAAACATTGAACTTTATTTGGTCTACAATGCAATAAATGTAAGAATAAATCTGTATAGCTAACTATAAACAATATATAGGGTTATGATATTTATTTCCAGGTGTATCTCCAAGGACAAGATTGTTTAGGCTATTCTGGATCCTTAACATTTTTTTCATGAATTTTGGGATTAGTCTGTCAATTTCTGCTAATGATAAACTTTGTCCATTTATGTTTACCTGGGAATGTCTTAATTTCTCCTTTATTTCTGAAGAATAGTTTTGCTGGATGCGCAAATTTTTTCTTTTAACACTTTGAATATGTCATCCCAGTGCCTTTTGTTCTTTGTGCTTTAATGAGAAGTCAGCTGTTAATCTTATTGAGAATTCATTATGTTTAATAAGTCAATTTCCTCTTGCTGTTTTCCAGATTCTTTATGTCTTTAACTTTTGACAAATTTTCAATGATGTATCTAGATGTAGATATTTCTGAATTTATATTATTTGGAGTATATTGAGCTTTTTGGATGTACAGATTAATCTTTTCCATTAAATTTGGGAAGTCTTAGGCAATAATTTTTTCAAATATTTTTATGCTCTTCTCCTTATTCTCTTTTTCTTGGACTCCCATTATGTGTATATTGGCATGCTTAGTGGTGTCCCAGAGGTCTCTGACCCTCTTCTCATTTTACCTCTTTTTTATTTTTCCTTTCTGTTACCCAGATTGGACATTCTCAGCTGGCCTATATAAAGTTTGCTAATTAGTTTTAAATTTCAGTTATTAAAATTTTCAACTTCAGAACTTTTAATTCATTCCTTCTCTTTCTTTTTCAAATAATTTCTGTTCCCTTATTGATATTCTCTACTTGGTGAAACATCATTCTTATACTTTCTTTTATTGTTTAGATATGGTTTCCTTTAGGTCTTTGAACATATTTATGATAGCTGATTTTAAATCTTCATCTGGTGAATCCAGCTTCTGGTCTTTCTTAGAGATAGTTTCTATTCATTGCTCCCCGCCACTACACCCCCAGTGTCTTTACAAGTCTTGTACATATTTTGTGGAAAACTGCAACTTTTAAATAATGTGTCAACTCTGAAATTCAGACTCTCCTCTTGTCTAGGACTTGCTGTTATTACTATTAATTATTATTGTTGTTTTTGTTTTATTTAGTGACTTCCTGGATATATTCAGAAAGTCTTTTTTGTTGTTGTTGTTTTTTATGGCCATCAGTTTGTTTAGTTGTCATGTAATGATTGGATAGAGATTTCCTTAAATACCTTGAATCAATAAGTCTCTGAGCCATTGCTAAGGGTTTTTGTGAAAGTGTTGGGCATGCTTTTAGCGCTCCAATGGAACTAGAGAGATTAGGGCCTCAGATTTTCCTGGTGCTTGCACACAGCTTCATGCATGCAGACTGCCCTGTACATTCATGTCTCAGCCTCAGGCAGCTGTGATTTAAACAATCACAACAGTTTGTTTTTGTCAAATTCTTGGTGAGAAGGACTGTTTACACAAAGTGAATTTTGAAGAAAAATAAAGACAAGCCCTTAGAATGTAAGTTTTCAATAAGCTGCTAAACAGGACAAATAGTGACAATTCTCTAGGGGTGGGACTTTTGGACAGCTCTAAGTTAATTTGTAACCTCTTCCCCAGGGGCTGCTAGGCTGCTAGTTCTCACAGCTACTCTATATTTGTGAGGCTGTTGGATTTTTTTTTTAATTTAATTTTTGATTTGTTTTTAGAGAGAGGAAAAGGGAAAGAGAAAGAAAAGGAGAAAAACATCAGTGTGAGAGAGAAACATCAATCGGTTGCCTCTCATACCTGCCCTGACTGGGGACTGAAACTGTAACTCAGGTATGTGCCCTGACCAGGAATCAAACTGGTGACATTTTGCCTTGCGAGATGATGCCCAACTGAGCCACACCAGTTAAAGCAGGCTGTTGGATTTTTTAGCTGCTGCAGAGCTGAGGAGAGGGGCTATTATTACAGAGCTTAGTCTTTTTCTTGAATTAACACTCCTTAGATTGTTCCAAACCTTCAGTTCATTTTCACAGTTCTGAAAATGTTGATTTTCACAGTTTTTGCCAGGGTTCTCATTGCTTTTATGGTAGAGGGGATTTTGGAGGTCTCTATTCTACCTTTCCTGAGGTTGAGCCCTCTATTGTTTTCCTTTGATGTAGCTCATCAAGATTACAATTAGCTGAGTGTGTTGTTGACTGGAATATTTTCATGAGTAATCCTTATTTTTTCTCTTTGTTAGGAGCAAATACAAAAATTTTTAAATTACTTTATTGTTGTTCAATTACAGTTGTCTGCATCCTTTCCCCTCACCTCCCCCCAACCCCCTCCAAACCCACCTCCCTCCTCTGCTTCCACCCTCCCCCTTGGTTCTGTCTATGTGTCCTTCATAGTGGTTCCTGAAAACACTTCTCCCCATAGTTCCCTCCCCCCTCCCCTCTGGCTATTGTTAGATTGTTCTTAATTTCAATGTCTCTGGTTATGTTTTGCTTGCTTTTTTCTTTTGTTGATTATGTTCCAGTTAAAGGTGAGATCATATGGTATTTGTCCCTCACTGACTGGCTTACTTCACTTAGCATAATGCTCTCCAGTTCCATCCATGCTGTAGCAAAGGGTATAAGATCCTTCTTTCTCTCTGCTGTGTAGAATTCCATTGTGTAAATGTACCATAGTTTCTTGATCCACTCATTTGCTGATGGGCACTTAGGTTGTTTCCAGCACTTGGCTATTGTAAATTGTGCTGCTATGAACATTGGAGTGCACAGGTTCTTTTGGATTGGTGTTTCAGGGCTCTTAGGGTATAATCCCAGTAGTGGAATTGCTGGGTCAAAAGGCAGTTCCATTTTTAGTTTTCTGAGGAAATTCCATACTGTTTTCCATAGTGGCTTCACCAGTCTGCATTCCCACCAACAGTGCAGTAGGGTTCCCTTTTCTCCACATCCCCTCCAACACTTATTTGTTGCTTTGTTTATGATGGCCATTCTGACTGGTGTGAGGTGTTATCTCATTGTGGTTTTAATTTGCATCTCTCTGATGGCTAGTGATGCTGAGCATCTTTTCATATGTTTCTGGGCCCTCTGTATGTCCTCCTTGGAGAAGTGTCTGTTCATGTCTATTGCCCATTTTTTAATTGGGTTTTTTTGTGGGTCTTCCTGGCATGGAGTCGTATGAGTTCTTTATATATTTTGGAGATCAAACCCTTGTCTGAGGTATCATTGGCAAATATGTTTTCCCATACGGTTGTTTCTCTTTTTATTTTAATACTGTTTTCTTTAGCCATGCAGAGGCTTCTTATTTTGATGAGGTCCCATTTGTTTATTCTTTCCTTTATGTCCCTTGCTCTAGGGGACATATCACTGAAGATGTTGCTGCATGGAATGTCTGAGATTTTCCTACCGATATTTTCCTCTAGGACTTTTATGGTGTCACAACTTATATTTAAGTCTTTTATCCACCTTGAATTTATTTTTGTGTATGGTGTAAGTTGCTGCTCAAGTTTCATTTTTTTGCATGTAGCTGTCCAGATTTCCCAGCACCATTTGTTGAAGAGGCTGTTTTTACTCCATTTTATGCTTCTGCCCCCTTTGTCGAAGATTAATTGCCCATAGAGACTTGGGTTTATTTCTGGGCTCTCTATTCTGTTCCATTGGTCTATCTATCTGTTTTTATGCCAGTACCAGGCTGTTTTGATTACAGTGGCCTTGTAGTACAATTTGATATCAGGTATTGTAATCCCTCCTACTTTGGGGCAAATACAAATTTTAAGCTACCTCTCTTCTTAGGTTTAGAAGGAAGTCAGGTGATTATCAAGGGAGGAATTGACGCTTTCAAGGCTATAGCTACTGTATATTTGGAGAAGTGCATGATTACGTGGTGATAGTAACAAGTAAGACTTTAACATATCAGGAATGTAGCCACTCTGGATAAAAAGAATAAATAATATTTCAGTAGAAACATAGGTTTATAAGCCCTTCATGGTTTTGGATACTTTTCTCAACTAGTTTCAATCTTATCATATTACATGTATTTTAAGACAAATTATTGATTGTTTAAACAACATTAATATCAGCTAAATAGTGGTTTCTAGATTCTATTCTCAAAAATAACTAAAAAAAATTAAATATATAAGCAAACAATTAACAGAGTAAAAAAGCAACCATAGAATGGAATAAAGTATTTGGAAATCATATATCTGATGAGATTAATACTCAATATATAAAGAAATTCTATAACACATCATCAACAACAACAAAAGCACAAACAGCCTGATTAAAATATGGGCAAAAAATTTGAATATACATTTGTTCTAAAATATACAAAAGTCCAAAAAGCACATAAAAAATGCTCAACATCACTGACCAATTAGGCAAATACAAATCAAAATCACAATGAGATATCCATTAAGAAGGCTACTGTTATGGACTAAATTGTGCTTCCCCACACCCCCAAATTCATATGGTAAATTCCTAACCCACAGTTCTTTAGAATGTGATTGCATTTGAAGATAGGCCATTAATGAAGTGATTAGAGTTAAATGAGGTCATAAGACTGAGGCCCTTATCCAATAGGATTGGTGTCCTTATAAGAAGACAGACACCCCAGATGTTCACACACAGAGAAAAGGCCATGTGAGGACACAATGAGAAGGCCAAGTACAAAGACCTCAGGAGAAACCACAGCTGCTGATACTTTGATCTTGGGTTCCAGCCTTCAGAATTATGAAAAAAATAAATTTCTGTTGCTTAAGCCACTCAGTCTGTGGTATTTTATTATAGCAGTCCTAGGAAACAAGTACAGCTAATATCAAAAAAAATTTTTAAATACATGAAAAATAACAAGTGGTCAAAAAGGTGAAAGTAACCAGATGTTCATTGACAGATGAATGGATAAACAAAATGTGGTATATACATGTAATAGAATATTATTTACACTTAGAAGAAAGAAAATTTTGACACATGTCACAACATAGATGGACCTTGAAGATTTATGCTAAGTGAAATAAGTCAGTCATAGAAAGACAAACAGTGTATGATTCCACTTATGTGAGGTACCTAGAATAGTTATATTCATAGAAACAAGAAGTAGAATAGTGGTTGCCAGAAGTCAGGCATGGGGGGGTGGTGAATATTGTTTAATTGGTATAGAGTTTCTGTTTTGCAAGTCAGAAGGAGTTCTGAAGATTGCTTGTACAAGAATGTGATTGTACTTAACACTACTGAACAGTGCTCCTAAGAATGGCTAAGACAGTAATTTTTATGTAATATGTGTTACAGCACTGTGTATGTGTAATTATAGAAGTATATAAATGCAAAAGCACATCAGGGGAATAATTTTATTATTTTTTCAGGGACCACTGGCTAGGGTAAAAAGTCCTTCAACAGAGAGGACTTCTAAGGGCAGGGGCAACATTGACCTGTGGTTTAAAGGCAAAGCCTTGTGCACGTGGCTATGAAATGGTACAGTGTAGGGATCTAAGGGAAGAAATCATACACTGTGGGTGCATGGGTGCGTGTGCACTGAATAGCAGTGCTGTTTAGTAGCAGAAAGATGAACTACAATAAAAGCAGACAGGGTACTGAGGTAGTTGTTGAGTTTGGATTTCCCCAGTGAACTACCAGCTGGTTCTGTAAGTCAGAGAACTACAGGCTGGATTCTGAACTAGGTGAACATCACTTTTAAAATTGGTCATTCATGCTGTCAATTTACTCTTGTCACTTGGGAAAAATACACAAAAAGGTGAAAAAATGGTCTCCCTTGTCTAGGCAGGGAGACCAAGCATTAATGGAGGTTCTTTATTCATAGAGAGACTACTCTTTTCAGCAGGATTCTAATTACATGAGTTTATTGATCACACATATTCTGCTATCCACATCTACTCATTTGCACGCTTCAAATGAGGAGAGTAGCCAAGGAACTCTGTCCAGGACAATGAAAAAACCACTGCCATGACACTCAGATAGCATCTCACACTTGTCATCAGGAGTCTTCTGCCATCTGTGCGAGGGAACAATCTGACAGAGCATACAGGATGAAATTTTGCTAGCTTCTGTCTTTAGATAAGAATGCTATCACTGGCTGAACATATTTTATGTATAACCTACCAGCTGCAAAGACCACTCAAGCATCATGTTTAAATATATTTGATAGTATTTGGAATTCCTGTTAACTCTTGCCAGGGTGTGTGGGCTTTAAAAAGCATATAACATTACACAATAGCTGCTCAGATTAAAGAGAGAAATATATACCAAAAACGACTGTGGTCTATTCCCAAATGCAAGGGATGCGTGAGGGGAGAAACCTGTATTTAAGCAGGAGGATGGGGGTGGTTGTGGACAGTGCACAGAGTCTGTTAAAGGAACATTCACCTCTTTTCTGTCTCCTGATTTCAAGTGGGACTTAATATGGGGATGCCTCAGGATGACAAAGCTTTTCCTTCCTCTGTAGCTCAACTAACCTCTCACTATTGGCTGATTTCAAGTCTAATTCTTACAGTTTAGACTATTTTGAATAAGTCCAGATCAATGTTTAGAGAAATTAGAATGTAAATTCAGGCTTATCTGTAACACTATTATTTTTCTCAAGAATTTGTACAAATTAATGGTAAATTTTATGTCCCACATATCTCAATCTAATGCCTTGGAAATGTCAGGATCCTCTAAAGGCAATAACGTGGTATAACTTTGTCCTGAAATCACACTAAGTTTTATCAATAATAGTAACAACAAAATAATGCTTCTTAGCCATTGCTTCAGTGTTTTGTATCTCTTTTTATAGTCTAAACACTTAAGTGTGTGTCTACTTGGGACAAGAAAATTACTTTATATAACTATAGTATGGTTATTAAAATCAGGAAATATAAAACTTATACAAGACTATTATATAATTTGTAGTTCATATTCAAATGTAATCAGTTGTTCCAAAAATGTTCTTTTGTCCAAAAATGTTCAGATATTTGTAATATCTTTTTAAATTCATTTAATATGGAATAATTCCTTGGATTTCCTTTGTTTTCTTGACCTTGAGTTTGTTTGAAGAGGAAAGTTAGTTATGTTTCAGAGTATCCTTTAATTTGGGTGTGTCTTGTGTTTCCTTAGAAAAAAACATGATTTCAGTTTGTCTGAATATTGGTGATGTTAACCTCAATCACATTGTTCAGGCTGTGCCTCTCAGTTACTCTACTTAAAATTACCATTTCTCCTTTGTAAATAATATGTAATATGGGGAGATACTTGGAAATCATGTAATATCTTGTCCTCATCAAACTTTCACCCATTCCTTTTATGATCCATTGATGATTTTCTAATTTATCATTATGTAATCATTAGTTGGAATTCTATCGAGAGAGACTTTTCCCTTCTCCCCTTTATTTATTTTTTCTGTGTGAGTTTATTTATATCACAATGATTCATGGATTCTTATTCTGTTCAACAAGTAATAATTCATTACTACCAATATTTATTTTGATACTCAAATTTTCTCAAATTTTGTCAGTGGGAGAAACATCACTTTGACTTTGGGATGAAGATCAACAGCTGAAGTAGAATGTCCAGGAGAATTATCAATAATAAGCAAAATTTTGAAAGGTATATTATTCTCCAAATAGTACTGTTCCATTTTGCTGGCATAGTAATTCATGGACATCTTGGAAGAAGAGCTGGGTCCTTCATAACTTATTGTTCCTGTAGTACACCAGCAGTGTGTGCTTATTGATATGCTTGAAGTCTCTGAGGTTCTCACTGTACCAGATCACATATGATTTCAACTTGTAGCCTAGAGCCTTCCCCCCAAGCAAAACTGTTATCCTGTGCTTTAAAGCCTTGAAACACAGACTTGGCCTCCTTATGGATGAAATTCCTTTCAGGCCTTAGTTTCCAGGATGGCAAAGTTTCATCCATATTGAATATTTGCTCTGGCAAGGAATTTTTCTCCATGATCAGTTTATCTAGAGTTTCCACTAATTCTTCAGCTGCCTTCACATCAGCGCGCACAGACTCACCACTCACTTTCACATAATATGATAAATAATAATTCTTGAGTCATTTAAGCCACCCAGAGCTAGCAGTAAATTCAACATCATAGTGGGGCCCAACCTTTCCTTTCAACATTGCAAACAAACTTTTTGTCTTGGCTGTGATCATCACAGTGCTGAGAGGTATACGCTTCTGTGTTTGGTCCTTGATCTAGGTCATTTGAAGTTTCTCCACGTCTGATATAGCCTCTTCTCAAATTTTTGTTAGTCTCGTTGTCTTCAATGAAGCAGATCCTTTGACACCTCCCATCACTTTGTTCTTGTTCTTCAAGATTACAGCTGTGGAGGAATGAACATGCCTGACTGGTGAGCAATAACCATTGCTGATTTTCCACCCTTGTAGTCCTTAATCACTTTTAATTTTGCTTCTAGGTTAGTCACTTGATATGACCTCTTACTGGAAATATTATCAATAGATTTTTGTATACTTAGGGGCCATGATGAACAAAACAACATGAAATTAAATCAAGCACCAGAGAAAATCATGCAATTGAGAGATGTGGTAAACATGAGATATACGAGGCTGCTGTCAATGTAAAATAGCATACTGTTTCACAGCAAACTTTTTTTATAAGTAGAAAAAGTAAATGCTAAAATAATGATAAATAGTACAGTATAGTAAATACATAACCCAATGGCACGGTTGTTTAATTTTACTATCAAGTATATGTAATGAAAAAATTGTATGTTCTATACTTTTATATAACTGGCAGCACAGATTTGTTTACACCAGCATCATCACACATATGTGCTATCACATTATAATAGCTACATGTCACTAGGTGGTAGGAATTTTTCAGCTCCATTATTACTTTATGGGAGCACCATATAAGCAGTCTGTCACTGACTGAACTTTGTTATGTAGTGCATGACCGTATGGCCTTTCCAGTTTTCTTATGATCAGTGTTCATGTGATACATGACTACTGTTTCTGGGATTCCAACTGCAGATATGTTAAACTGCTTACCGTTGTTCCACAGATCACTGAAGCTCTGTTCTCTCTTTTTGTTTTATTTCTCCCTGTTACTGTTTGGATAGTTTCTCTTTTTATGTCTTCAATTTCACTGATATATTCTTCTATGTTGTCTAATAAGCTATTAATTTCATGTATTTTATTTTACATTTCAGATGCTGTGTTTTCAGCTCCAAAGTTTCATTTAGTATTTTTAATATCTTCCACTTTACTCCACATTATGTTCTTTTTTTCTTCTTTAAATACTTGATCGTATTTATAATATTTATATTTACATTAACCATAGTGTAGTCTCTTCTGGTATTTTTTGCCTGTTTATTGATTTTTTTCTCTCTTTTTTGAGTGATGTTCTCTTGCTTTTTCACACATCTGGTAATTATTTATTAGATGCTGAATATTAGGAATGTTATTTTATTAATATTTAAGTGTAGATTGTTATCTTTTTTCAAAGAAAATTGAATTTTGTTTTAGCAGGCCATTGGTTTACTTGTGATTCAGCTTAATTTTTTGACCTCTGTTAAAGCATTTTGGGGGTAGTTATAGAATGGTCTTTACTCTAGAACTGGTTTAGCCCTACTAATAGAATATGATCTTTCTAGAGTATAAATGCGTCAGTTGGTCAAAAAAGTCTCTTTGCTTTGGTTGGTCAAAACTTGCAACTCCCAGCCCTAAATGAGTTCTTGGAGTTGTTCACCTTACAGCTCCCTGGTAGTTTTTAGTTTAGCCTTGTAGAGTTTCATCTTGTGTATGACAGCTTAGTATTAAGAAACATTCAAATTGACCCACTATGGTGATTTGGGGGTTCTTTCTTTGTGTATTTACCTTTTCTCCAATATTCTGCCTCACAAATTCCAACTGCCTCAGCCATTCCGAACTCCAGTCTTTGTCTTCTCAACTCAGAGTGATCTCTGTGCTCTGCCGTGTTCCCTTTCCTCGTGCTGCAGTTTCGAAAGTGCCTCCAGGATAATCACTGGGATCACGTTATGTCTTTTCTTCCAGGGAGCAGAGCCCTGTATTACTTGTTGTGCAAAATCTGAAACAATTTTTTATGTTTTGTTCAGTTTTTCACTGCAAGAGGGCATGTATATGCCAACTTATCTATCATGTTCAGAAGCAGAAGAGTATATAAATGTTTTTATTATAAAATTAATTTCATTAATAGAAACAGGACTATTCAAATTTTCTATTTCTTTTCATGCTAATTTTGATAACAGTAGCTTTCTAAATGGCATTTTTACTTTTGATTTTTACCTAATTTAATTTATCCTTTACATCAGTTCCAGATTATTCTTCTGAAATCTTGGTTTTTGTTTATTGTTGCCAAACCTTCTATGACTTTCCTTTGTTCTCAGTGTAATCATCTGTTTCCTCAGCTGCTATTCAATATCTTTTACAATCTGGTCCCAAATGTTGGCTTAACTATTGATGGTTTTTTAAATTTTTTTTCATAAAAATGGACCTGTCAGAATCTTATTAATAAATTACTTTTCTGTGTTTCAATAGCTTTTTAAACATGCACATACACTTTATATATGATGCATCTTATATAGTGTATCTCTTCTGCCAAATCAATCTTTCTTACTCTTATGGAAGCCCAGTACCTTGTGCAACACATGGACATGGTAGGTATTCATTCCATGACTATTTCCTTGTTCTCTCAGAGAAGGGATCCTGAACTCCTGAAAGCATTAAAATGTTTACAAAGATGAAGGGAAATTAAGAAGGTAGAAATGAAGGAAATAACTGAAGCCAAGTACTGAAGATACACCATTGTATCTTTATAATTTTTCCAAATGTCAATATTTCTGTTCCAGGCTGTACATCTCTAGTAGTTCATTGTTTAATACCATTGCACTGTGCGTGAGTGGGACAGTATGGAGAGGGTAAAAAGAAACAATAATTTTTGACCACTTACAGTCTGGTTGGGAGTCTAAACACACACATATGAACATGAATCTGACATTTATTTTATTCAACACCCTTTATTCTCTATCTCCCTCTTCGCATAGGCTGCTTTTAATTTTGGTAGAGTGCTGAGTTAAATCTCATCTACCTGACTACCCAAGACCATCTATCTTAGACATTGAGAGAATGATTAGAAAGTTATTTAACCTTTCATAGAAGGTTTTGCATAAAGAGAGTCATCTGACTTAATATGGAAACTTTTCACTAAATTTAATATATTGACTTACATTATCAATAATTTAGGAAACTTCAGCAACATCATCCAAATCATAAAAAAGAGCATTTCAGTGTTTTGTTGACTAAGTACCAGGAGCTGTATGATTTAAAACTCATACATCAAGTTCAGTAACGTGCAAGTGAAGTGTTAATCAATTTTGTGTAAATTTACCCAGAAGGTGAGCACATATTATGCCTCGGAGACTTTGTAATGAGGAGTAGCCCAAGTCACAGGATGAGAGGAAACCAAAGTCCTAACCCTGGCCTGGTAGCTCAGTTGGTTAGAGCATCATCCCAATATGCCAAGGTTGCAGGTTTGGTCCCTCGTCAGGGCACACACAAGAATCAACCAGTGAATGCATAAACTAGTGTAACAACAAACTGATGTTTCTCTCTCTCTCTGTCTCTGTAAAATCAATAAATAAAAATTTTTTTAAAAGAATCATTAAAATAAAAGCCCTACCCTTGCTCAAAGTCATTTTTTTTACATTTCAAATTTTTTATTTTTTAATTACATTTATTAGAGTGACATTAGTTAATAAGAATATATAGGTTTCAAATGTACAATTCTATGATACATCATCTGTGTATTGCACTGTGTGCTCACCACCCAAGCCAGATCTTCTTCTTTCTCCATGTATTTGACCTCCTTTACCCTTCACTGCCCCCAAACCCTCTTCCCTTTGCTAACCGCCACACTATTGTCTGTGTCTATAAGTTTTTAGTTTGTTTTTCTTGTTTGTTCATTTGTTGTTTTCAGTTTTCTATCTTACATGTGAGTGAAATCATTTGGTTCTTGACTATTTCTGTCTTATTTCATGTAGCCTGGTATTCCAAGTCAGTTTTCATGAGGAACTATTTAAATTAAGCCATCCACACTAATGAGACACTCTCTTCTATCACCTTTATTGTCCTAAAATGCATTATGAGAGAAGCAGGGCAGTGCTATTTGCACAGAATATTTTCCAAGTCAGAGACTTCATTCATCCTGCAGCCAGGAGGCCAAAGTCAACCTGGAGCAAGAAGTTGGGCCTGAGATGAAAGGATGATAATGCATTTTGTTTGTTATTCAATCTTACATGCCAACCTACTTAGGCATACACCTTCTCTCCCCACTAAATAGTTCTGAATCCTCAGGAAATGAGCTTGGGCTGTGCACAGAGAGATGTCTAGTACATGCCTGTTAGACCACTTAGAGTCATCAAAAGTATCACTCTTGTTCAGTGGGCTTAACTGAAGCTCCATTCTCTCTGTCCATTCATAGAAATAAAGAATGTTTTAAAATCTCATGTGTAATGGGGGGACAATGGGGATAACAATAATAGAACAACAATAAAAAAAGAAAAAATCTCATACTTACTGACTTTCTACACTAATATTCACACATAAGTACCCTCACACAACTGCTTTGACAATAATGATGAATTTAATCAAGCAATTCGGTTTTTGGTGATTGGTTTTCTGGAGTTTGATGTAATTAGATCATTATACTTTTAAAATAATCAATGAGTGCTTGAACAAGGAGGTTGTTTCTCTTTGATTTATTTAGTAAAATAATGTGCACCATATGTATGTACAGTGCTAGAAAAACTACCTTTGCAGATGTTTCATGGCAAAACAGACAAGGAGTCAAAATGATTTTTTTTACTTTTGGAATCAAAGGGGATTTTTAATTTTTAGTCCTTAAATGTTAAACTTGAAATCACTCCTTCATAATAAAATGTTTGTTATCACAAATATGTACGTTTGAATTTGGAAATACCATGTCTCATAGAGGGATGCAGAGAGAAGAGAGAGACAATATATATTAGTCACTGAGCAGGTCATCTAGCCTGTACCTATTCATCCAACAAAAAGCGTATTGAGAACCTACTGTGTTCCAGGCACTGGTGTAGTTCACTGCAATAAACAAAGCAAGTTCCTCCTATAGGGACTTTGGCAGTAGGATGGGAGGGGAAGAGGTAGAAAGAAAGAAGGAAGGAAGGGAAGGGAAGGGAAGGGAAGGAAGGAAGGAAGGAAAAAAGGAAGGGAGGGAGTGTCTATATAGCAGCTATGTGGTGATAAACGCCAAGAAAAAATCAAAGCAGGGCAATAGGGTTGAGAAGTGCCAGGCAGTTTTAGGCAAGGGTTCACTATGTGGGATAATTAGGGTGGGTTCCATTGACAGTGTGACATCTGAGCTGAGACTTGAAGAAGTGAAGGAGAGAGCCATGAGGATATCTGGAGGAAAGGAATTCTTTTTTTTTTTTTTTTAAGATTTTATTTTTATTTATTTTTAGAGAGAGAGGGGAAGGGAGGAAGAGAGGGAGAGAGGGAGAGAAACAGCAATGTATGGTTGCCTCTCACATGGCCCTCACGGGGACCTGGCCTGCAACCCAGGCATGTGCCCTGACTGGGAATCGAACCGGGACTGCTTGGTTCCCAGCCCGCGCTCAATCCACTGAGCTACACCAGCCAGGGCTTGGAGGAAAGGAATTCTGATAAAGGAAACATTAAGTATAAACCCTAACCCATAATTTGTTACAGTCAATGAGCCAATATTGACATATCATTATTAAGAAAAGTCCATCATTTATATACAATTCACTCTTGGTACTGTAAATTCTATGGTTTTTGAAAAATGTGTAATGTCATGTATGCACCATTTATATTATCATACAGAGCACTGTCACTATGCTAAAAACCCTCTGTGCTCTACCTTTTCATGCCCTCCTCCTATTCATGCCCCTAAACTCTTGGCAACCACTGATCTTTTTACTGTCTCCACAGTTTTATCTTTTCCAAAATGTAATATAATTGGAATCATAGAGTATATGGCCTTTTCAGATTGTCTTCTTTCACTTAGTAATATGCATTTAAGGTTCCCCATGTCTTTTTTTTACTTGATTACTTCTTTTTAGCACTGAATAATACTCCATTGTCTGGATGTACCGCAGTATCATTCACTTACTGGAGACATTTTGATTGCTTCTAGATTTTGGCAACTATGAATAAAACTGCTATGAACATCCATGTATAGGTTTTGTATGGACATACATTTTTAGTTCATTTGGGCAAATACCAAAGAGCACAATTTCTGGACCACATGGTAAAAATATGTTTAGTTTTGTAAGAAACCACCAAACTATCTTCCAGAGCGGCGGTGCCATTTTGCATTTCCACCAGCAATGAATGAGAGTTCCTATTGCCCCCACAACATCACCAGCATTTGGTATTGTCATTGTTTTAAATTTCTGTTCTTCTAAAAGATGTATAGTGACATCTCCTTATTTTAATTTGTAATTCTCTAATGATACATGATGTTGAATATTTACCATTCCTATTCGCTTAAGTATATCTTCTTTGGTGAGGTGTCTGTTCAAATTATTAACCCAATTTTTCATTATGTTGTTCATTTTACTATTGTTTACTAATAAGAGTTCTTTGTGTATTTTGGATAACATCCTTTATCAGATATAACTTTTGCAAATATATTCTTCCAGTGTGTGGTTCATCTTCTGATTCTCTTGACAGTGTCTTTCATCATGTAACATTTTACATCTAATTATTTATGTACATATTTTATATTTTTCCCAATTAGAATATAGTCTCCATGACAACAGAGACTTTGTTTATGCCTGGAAAAAAGTAGGTAGTTAAATATGATTAAGGTGAAACAGAGAGTATTAGTCAAAGGATACAAAGTTTCAGTTATGCAAGATGAATAAGTCCCAGAGATCTACTTTGTAGCATAGAGACTATAGTTAACAATACTGTACTGTACACTTAAAAATGTGGTGAGAGTGTTCTTAAGTTATGTTAAGTACTCTATTATACACACAAAATAATAAATAAAGAGAGCAGGTGGAAACTTTTAGAGGTAATATATGTTTATAACATAGATTGTTGTGATGGTTGCATGGATGTATATTTATCTCCAAGCTCATCAAGTTGCATACATTAAATATGTACAGCTTTTTATATGTCGATCATCTATCAATAAAGTAGTTTAAATAAATAAATTGTGGTTGAATTGTTTAGATGAATTTAGTTGTTTTTCTATTTTTCTTTTTTAAAGTTTAGCTTACAAAGAAAGCCTTTATTTTTACAGAAATAATAGCAATAAAAAACCCAAGTCTATCTATATATACATAGGGAAAAAGTTGCATAAATTATATTCCTAAATTAATATTTTACTCAATTGGCAATTTATTTTTAGAACAGTTATTGTGCACATAATTCTTCATAAATTATCATTTTCAGAGCATTTAAGTTCATTAAAATGTAATTATCTGTCTTTATAAGGTACTAATTAAAAGTGAAAAAGCAAGCTGCAGAGTTGGAGAAGATATTTGCACTATACTTATTTGACAAAAGGCTTATCTTATATACAGAATATAAAAGAAATTACTACAAATAAATACTAAAAATTCAGAAAACCCAATAGAAAAGAAAGCGTCTTCAGTAAATGGTGCTGGGAGAGTTAGAAAGCCACATGCAAAAGAATGAAACTAAATTACAGTGTGTCCCTTGTACAATAATTAATTCAAAATGGATCAAAGACCTAAATATAAGATCTGAAACAACAAGTACACAGTAGAAAACATAGGCACTAAACTTACGGACCTGGGTCATAGAGAATATTTTATGAATTTGACCCCAAAGGCAAGGGAAGTAAAGGCAAAAAAATAAATTAATGAGAATTCATGAAACTAAAAAGCTTATGCACAGCAAAAACAAACAAACAAACAAACAAAAAAGACAACAAAACAAAAAGGCAACCAACCGAATGGGAGATGTTATTTTCAAATAATAGCTCAGACAAGGGGCTAATATTAAAAATTTTTAGCCCTGGCTGGTGTAGCTCAGTGGATTGAGCGCGGGCTGGGAACCAAAGGGTCCTGGTTCGATTCCCAGTCAGGGCACATGCCTGGGTTGCAGGCCAGGTCCCCGTGAGGGCCATGTGAGAGGCAACCATACATTGCTGTTTCTCTCCCTCTCTGTCTCCTTCCCTTCCCCTCTCTAAAAATAAATAAAAATAAAATCTTTAAAAAAAAATTTTTAAAGAACTCATACAACTCAACACCAAACAAACAATCCAATTAAAAAAATGGGCAGAGGATCTGAATAGATCCTTCTCCCAAGAAGACATACAAACAGCTATCAGATACCTGAAAACAATGTTCACTTCACTAGCTATTAGGAAAATGCAAATCAGAACTACAATGAGATACTACCTCACGCCTGTTAGAATGGTTATTATCAATAAAACTGATAGTAGCAAGTGTTGGAGAGGCTGTGGAGAAATAAACTCTATTCGCTGCTGGTGGGAATGTAAACTGGTATAACCACTAAGGGAAACAATATGGGGGTTCCTCAAAAAACTGAAAATAGAAATAGAGTTACCATATGACTAACAATCCCTCTTCTGGGTATCTACCCAAAAAACTCAAAAACATTTATTTGCAAATATATGCACCCCTATGTTCACTGCAGCATTATTCATGTAGCCAAGACATAAAGACAAGCAAAGTGTCCTTTGCTAGAGGACTGGATAAAGATGTGGTACATATATACTAAGGAATACTACAGCCATGAGAAAAGATAAAATACTGCCATTTGTGACAAACTGGATGGACCTTGAGAATAGTCTGCTAAGTGAAATAAGTCAGTCAGAGAAAGCTAAGAACCATATGATTTCACTCATATGTGGGATATAAAACTGAAACTCAGAGACACAGACAGACAACAGTATAGTGGTTACCGGAGGGAAGGGCGTGAAGGGTGGTAGAGGGTAAAAGGGGCCAAATACATGGTGATGGAAAATGACTTGACTATGGGTGATGGATACACAATGTAATACACAGATTATGTATCACAGTAATGTACACTTGAAACCTATATGACTCTATTAACCAATGTCGCCCCAATACATTTAATAAAATTTAATAAAAAAAAGAAAAATGGGCAAAGACCCTAAACAGACACTTTACTAAAAGGTACCCAACTTCATTAGACCTCAGAGAAATGCAAATTAGAAGTACAATCAATAGTTTTGTACTTACTTACCAGTATGGCTAAATATGAGATTGGTCTAACAAAATTAGGGTAAGGGTATGAAAATGTTCAGTAATTTCTATGAAAAATGTTTACATACCCTATGACCTGAAATTTCCAGCTGTAGGTATAAACCCAACAGAAATGTGCATTTTTGTTTACCCAGAGGTGTACAAGAACATTCAGAGCAGCACTGTTTATTATAGCCAAAGCTAGAAATAACAAGTGCCCATCAATATGAATTAATGGTATAGTCACACAATGGAACATAACGCAAGAATGAAAGTACAATATACAACATGAATGAAACACAGACATAAGGATAAGCAAAAGAAACCAGATGGTCACCAACAAAACAAAACAAAAACAAAAAAAAACCCCACTAGTCTATAAGATTCTAGATTGTTTCCTTTTTGTTTGTTTGTTTGCTATTTAAACAACATTGTGAAGATTACCTAGTGCATGCCACATTTTGTGGATATATATTTGCAGGATATTTGGAGAGTAAATTGAATTTCTGCATCAATTCATTTGTAATATTAATCAATGTTACCAAATTATCCTCCACATGGGTGGAATCAATTTTTACTTTCACAAGAAACAACTGTACTTTCCCTAGAGACTCATTAGTGCAATGGGCTATTAAACTTTTAAATGTCTATCAATAAAATAAGGAAAAAATGGTGTTTTGAATTTCCCTTGTGATGAGTGAGGTTGTGCCTCATTTTATACATTTAAGGTCCACTTGTACTTTTTTCTAATAGCTGTTTATATCATTTGTCTATTTTTAAAAAATTCATTGCTATTGTTTCTTATTAAATTATTGGAGTTTTTCATGTATTAAGGAATTTTTTCCAGTAAGTTGATAGCAGATATTTCCCAATTTATCATGTGTCTTTTGATTTTGATTTTTTCCCTTGCAGAATGTTTTTTTTATTTTTGTACAGTTGGATTTATTAATCTTTTATTTTAGGTATTCTAGGCTTTGTATTATATTTGAAAAAGTCTTCCCCACTGCAGTGGATATGTTTAGGTTATCAACTAATTTGTTCATATTCTCTAGTGTACTTTTATGGTTTTGTCCTCATGTTTAAGATTTTCTTCATCTAGAATTAATTTTGGCAAAAAGTATGAGGTAGAAAACCAACTAAATTTTCAACTGGGCTTCCCAGTTATTCTAACACCATTCATTGAATAATCCATTTTTCTCTCACGAGTTGGAATTGGCATCTTTTCAAATACTAACTTTCTATGTGCAATTGAGTCTTTTTCTAGATGCACCAGTATGTTTTAATTATTGTAATTATAGTATATTTGAATGTTTGCTTGTGATAGTAACACTTCTTAAGATTTGGGGGAGGTTCGTTTCTTTTTTTTTTCAATGTTTATTTGCTTATATTTTGAACTTTAGAGGCAACTTATCGACTCCCAGAAAAAAAATTTATTGACATTTTTGTTGATATACGTAACATTCAAGACTAACTTTGAGAGAAGAGACTTTATAATTTTTGAGTCTTTTAAACCAAGAATCTGGTACAGTAGTTCTCCCTATTCATAGGTTTGCTTTCCATGGTTTCAGGGACTCATGGTCAACCACAGTCTGAAAATATTAAATGAAAATTTTACAAAGAAACAATTCATAACTTTTAAATCATACACTGTTCTGAGTAGTTTGATGAAATCTCACAAGTCCTACTCTGTTCCACCCGGGACACGAATCAGCGTCTCTATGCTGTATATACTACCCACCTGCTAGTCACTTAGTAGCCATCTTGGTTATCAGGTCAGCTATCATAGTATCACATTGCTTGTGTTCAAGTTGACCTTATTTTACTTAATAATGGTTCAAAGTGTAAGAGTAGTTATGCTGGCAATTTGATATGCCGAAGAGAAGTCATAAAGTGCTTCCTTTCAGTGAAAAGGTGAAAGTTCTTGACTTAATAAGGAATTTTGTCATCTTACATCATCACAAGAAGAAGGGTGAGTACAGTAACAACATATTTTGAGAGAGACCACATTCACATGACATGTTACAGTATATTATAATTATTTTCTATTTTTATTTTTTGTTGTTTGAATACAGTTGTCTCCATTTTCCTGCCACCACTTTCCCCCGCCTCACCCACCCCTACCTGCCACCCTCCATCCTTCCTCCCTTTAGCTTTGTCCGTGGGTCCTTTATACATGTTCCTTGATGACCCTTCACCTTCTTTCCCCCGTTATCTACCCCGTTTCCCACTGGTCACTGTCAGTTTATTCTTTATTTCAATGTCTCTGGCTATGTTTTGCTTGCTTGTTTGTTTAATTGATTAGGTTCCACTTATAGGTGGTATTTGTCTTTTATTAGTTATTTTTATTAATCTCCTACTATGCTTAATTAAAATATAAATTAAACTTTATCATAGATATGTCCACAGAGGAAAAAGCATAGTATATATATAGGGTTCAGTACTGTCTGCTATTTCAGGCATCCACTGGGGGTCTTGGAATATATCCCCCTGGGATAAGGGGAGGGGACTCCTGTATGTCTTTCTTTTAGTCTTTTTTGTGTTCCACAGTAGTATTTTAGTTTCTTCCTTGTTTTGATCTTGCACGTTTTGCTCTTTTATTCCTTGGTAGTTTTCTTTTTTTAATTTTTAAATTATTTTACTGTTGTTCAATTACAGTTGTCTACATTTACCCCCCATCACTCCCCACACAGCCAAACCCACCTCCCTCCCTTACTTCCAGGCCCCCAACTTGGTTTTGTCCATGTGTCCTTTATAGTTGTTCCTGAAAACCATGCCCCCCCATTATCTCCTCCAACCTCCATGAAATTAAGAACAATCTGACAGTAATTGGAGGAGAGGTAGTTTTCTTTTTAAAATGCTCTTATAGAGTGGGGCCTTTTTACCTCAAGTATCTTCTCAGTGGTTACAGTTCATGTCCATCATGACTTTTAATTTCTGGATATCAGTTTCCTGACCTACTCCTTCCCTCATTTTAAAATTATTTATAAAGTTTTACCACAGAATCTTTTATTTGTTTTAGGTTAAAAAAAGTATCTGCAAATAATTATTTTATCTCTTCCTTTATGATTTTTATATTAAAACTTTTTCTTACCTAATTATACTGGCTAATACTTCCAGAACAATATGAAATAATAGTGGTGATAAAGGATATCCCTGACTTGTTTCTTTAAAAGTGTTTAAATGTCTATTCATTAACACTAAGATTTGCCTTTAGGTTGACTATATATATATATATATAAAATACATGAATGCATATTTCTAATAATGTTAATGAAGGATTCATCTATCAATATATCAAAATTTTTTTAAATCATGAATGGATTGTGAATTTTATTAAATTCTTTCTCAGCAGCTTTAAATGTTCATATGGTTCTTTATCTTTTTTAAATAGTACATGGCTAAATTATTGCTTTTTAACTAATTATTTCAAATAGTTTATTTTTTTAATATATTTTATTGATTATGCTATTACAGTTGTCCCATTTTCTCCCCTTTATTCCCCTCTGCCTCACACCACCCCCCATTCCCCGCCCTTTAGTTTTTGTCCATGGGTCATACACATAAGTTCTTTGGCTTCTACATTTCCTATACTATTCTTAACCTTCCCCTGTCTGTTTTCTACCTACCACTTATGCTACTTATTCTCTGTACTTTTTCCTCCTCTCTCCCCTTCCCACTCCCCTGTTGATATCCCTCCATGCCTTATATAAATCCCTTTAACATTTCATATAATAAAGGCTGGGTGATAATGAACTCCTTGAACTTGACCTTCTATGAGAAGCACTCTATCTGCCCTTCCATTCTAAATGAAAGTTTTGCTGGATAGAGTTTTCTTGGATGTAGGTCCTTGCCTTTCATGACTTGGTATACTTCTTTCCAGCCCCTTCTTGCCTGAAAGGTCTCTTTTGAGAAATCAGCTGACAGTCTTATGGGAATTCCTTTATAGGTAACTGTCTTCTTTTCTCTCGCTGCTTCTAAGATTCTCTCCTTATTTTTAATCTTGGGTAATGTAATTAGGATGTATCTTGGTGTGTTCCTCTTTGGGTCCAACTTCTTTGGGACTCTCTGAGTTTCTTGGACTTCCTGGAAGTCTATTTCCTTCACCAGCTTGGGGAAGTTTTCCTTCATTATTTGTTCAAATAAGTTTTCAATCCCTTGGTCTTCCTCTTCTCCTTCTGGCACCCTTATGACATGGATGTTGGGACATTTAAAGATGTCCTGGAGGTTCCTAAGCTTCTCCTCATGTTTTTTAATTCTTCTTTCTTCATTCTTTTCTGGTTGAATGTTTTTTTCTTCCTCTGGTCCACTCCATTGATTTGAGTCCCAGTTTCTTTCTCATCCCTATTGGTTTCCTGCACATTTCCCCTCATTTCCTTTAGTGTATCTTTCATTTGTTCCTCTAATTGCGACCAAATTTCAACCAGTCCTGTGAGCTTCCTGATTACCCATGTTTTGAACTGTGCATCTGACAGGTTGGCTATCTCTTTGTCACTTAGTTGTATTTTTCTGGAGCTTTGATCTGTTCCTGCACTTGGGCCCTTTTTTTTCTTGGTGCGTCTGTTACTTTAAGGGGAGGAACCTTAGGTGTTCACCAGGGTGGGGTAACCCATGTCGTTGAGTTGTGATGCTGCTGTGGGGGTGGGGCCTGAATGAACAATGGCGCTTGCTCTGCTCTCAGCACTTCCCCTGCTACCCACAAGCAAGTTGGGTCCTTCTGTGCTGGCTCCGGGGAGGGCGGGCTTGCGTAGTTCCAAGTCCCTGCAGGTCTCTCCAATGAACTCTCCTGTGAGGCTGGGAGTTCCTCCCGCTGCTGCCTCAACCCCCATAGGTGTTTTCAACCGGTGGTTTGAGGCTTTATTTCCCTGTGATGGTGGGTTGCGCAGTCTGTTCTGCTCCCCAGCTTTTCCTCCTGGTTTATCTTTGTGCGAATGAGGGACCACCTGGTCCACCAACCTCGGCCCGCTGAGTCCAGGTGGGCCAGCTGCGGTTTCACCGAGTGTGCCGGCAGCATTTTGGCCAAGCGCACCCACCGTGGATCTCTCTGGGCAGCTGCAGCATTGCTGGTACCACTCCACAAACCACCGGCTCCCTCGTGCTCTCCACCCAGCTTTGCCCTGCTTACCGGTCTGGATGAACTTGTCTTCTTTAACTGATTGGTTGTTGGACTTCCACTCAGCTTGATTTTCTATCAGTTCTGGCTAGTTTTGTTTTTTAAATTGTTGTTTTTCCTCTTTTGTTTGTGCGAAGAGGCACGGTGTGTCTACCTACACCTTCATCTTGGCTGGAAGTCCCCAGTATACATTAAAAAAAAAAAAAAAAGGATGGGGTTTTATTCTGGGAGACCATGGGCAGGTCACTTTCAGCCTCCGGCCTCAGTTTCCTGGTGAATTTCAGGTGGCTCTCCAGGCCTTTATTGGGGTGGCGAGATCCGGCTCCAAAATGCATTTAACTTCATGGGCTGGTTGGGCTGGAGAGCTCAAATAGTTTAATTAAGTCTCACATACCCATCACCTAACTTCAGTGATTATCGACTCATGGAAAATGGCATTTCGTCTAAAGCCTACCCAGTCCTCTTCCTCCCCCCCAATTATTTTTAAGCAAATCCCAGATATCATATTAGTTCTTCTGTAAAGATTTCCATATTAAATTACAAGTTTTAAAAATAAATATAACTACATCATTATCTTACCTAAAAATTAACAATAATAATAACAATAATTAAACAATAATATGGATTATTTTGTAAGACTACTTCATAGGTTGTGTTGGGTCCTCCATCAGGAGATACATATTGTCTGTATTTCTCCCTTTGGAGGATGTTAGCATCCACTGATGATTATTTTCTAGATGCATTAACTCATAAGACATTTCAAAGGGTGATATTCTGTTTTCACTTATTCCTTTGTTAGCTGGAATCCGTATAGCTAAAGAGAAGTTTCCCCTCAATCAGTACTAGGGTTCCCTGAGATACAGTTCAGGAAGAAAAGACTGGAGAAGTGCTTGATTCTTTCCCTTTATTGATGAGTTTTAAACATATAAAGTGACTCCCTAGCATGCTCCAAAGATGACCAATGCTTTTTTTAGTATCATTATGAACTTATCATCATTATGAACACATGTATGTGTTCCAAGTCCATTGAGGTTATTATCTTTATTGATGCATACATTTCCCCATATTTGGTCCATGGAATGGAATGGAACTTGTGAGATTTCATCACACTACTCAGAATAGTGTGCAATTTAAAAGTTATTGTTATTTTATAAAATTTTTCATTTAATATTTTCAGACTGGTTGTCCGTGGGTAGCTGAAACCACGGAAAGTGAACCTGTGAGTAGGGAGAACTACTGTGAGTAGGGATTTACTACTGTAAATGTAACAATTTTCTTGGTTAAAAAGACTCAAGAATTATAAAATCACTTCTCTCAAAGATCTGAATCTATCATTTATCCAAGGAGCCCTGAAATATTTACAGATCATGATTTGGGTGCTATGAGTACATATTGCTTTTGGCTTGGTTATCATTTCTAGGTCTTTTCAGTGGGTAGAGATGAGAAGTTTTTTTAAACATAAAATACATCATGAATTCATACTGATACTTCTAATTCAAAGTCAGGAGTATTGAGTTTTTACTTAATTTTATTTATCTTACATCCATACCTATTTTCTTCTACAATGAAATCTCTGTTACTAAAACATGAATGTAACCTTAGACAAGGGTCTGATCTCCAAAATATATAAAGAACTCATACGACTCCACTCCAGGAAGACAAAAAACCCAATTAAAAAATGGGCAAAAGACATGAACAGACACTTCTCGAAAAAGGACATACAGAGGGCCCGGAGTCATATGAAAAGATGCTCAACATCATTAGCCATCAGAGAGATGCAAATTAAAACCACAATGAGATATCACCTCACACCAGTCAGAATGGCCATCATCAACAAAGCAAAAGATAACTGTTGGAGGGGATGTGGAGAAAAGGGAACCCGACTGCACTGTTGGTGGGAATGCAGACTGGTGCAGCCATTGTGGAAAACAGTATGGAACTTCTCAGAAAATTGAAAATGGAACTGCCTTTCGACCCAGCAATTCCACTACTGGGATTATACCCTAAGAATCCTAAAAAACCAATTCAAAAGAACCTTTGCACTCCTATGTTCATAGCAGCACAATTCACAATAGCTACGTGCTGGAAACAACCTAGGTACCCATCTACAAATGAATGGATCAAGAAACTATGGTACATTTACACAATGGAATTCTACGCAGCAGAAAGGAAGAAGGAGCTTATACCCTTTGCAACAGCATGGATGGAACTGGAGAGCATTATGCTAAGTGAAGTAAGTCAGGCAGTGAGGGACAAATACCATATGATCTCACCTTTAACTGGATCATAACCAACAAAAGAAGAAAGCAAGTAAAACATAACCAGAGACACTGAAATTAAGAACAGTCTAATAATAGACGGGGGAGAGGGGGGAGGGGACAATGGGGAGAAGGGTTTTCAGGAACCACTGTAAAGGACACATGGACAGAACTAAGGGGGAGGAGGGAGGCTGGGAGGAGAGGGGGGCTGGAGGGGAAGGG
>PVJI01015701.1:0-40380 GCA_004026765.1 Micronycteris hirsuta
CATTCCCCCACCTTAGTTCATGTCCATGGGTCATACATATAAGCTCTTTGGCTTCTCTATTTCCCATACTCTTCTTAACCTCCTCCTGTCTATTTTGTACCTACAATTTGTGCTTCTTATTCTCTGCACCTTTTCCCCCATTCTCCCCCTCCCCCTCCCCACTGATAACCCTCCATGTGATCTTTATGTCTGTGATTCTGTTCCTGTTCTAGTTGTTTGCTTAGTTAGTTGTTGTTTTTGTTTTTACTTTTTTAGGTTCAGTTGTTGATAGTTGTGAATTTGTTGTCATTTTACTGTTTGTAGTTTTGATCTACTTTTTTTAAGATAATTCACTCTAACATTTCATATAATAAGAGCTTGGTGAGGATGAAATCCTTTAACTTGACCTTATCTGGGAAGCACTTTATCTGCCCTTCCATTCTAAATGACAGCTTTGCTGGGTAGAGTTATCTTGGATGTATGTCCTTGCCTTTCATGACTTTGAATACTTCTCTCCAGCCCCTTCTTGTCTGTAAGGTCTCTTTTGAGAAATCAGCTGATAGCCTTATGGGAACTCCTTTGTAGGTAACTGTCTCTTTTTCTCTTGCTGCTTTTAAGATTCTCTCTTTATCTTTCATCTTGGGTAATGTAATTATAATGTGCCTTGGTGTGTGCTTCCTTGGGGCCAACTTCTTTGGGACTCTCTGAGCTTCCTGGACTTCCTGGAAATCTATTTCCTTTGCCAGATTAGGGAAGTTCTCCTTCATTATGTTTTCAAATAAGTTTTCAATTTCTTGCTCTTCCTCTTCTCCTCTGGCAGCCCTATGATTTGGATGTTGAATGTTTAAAGTTGTCCTAGAAGTTCCTAAGCCTCTCCTCAGTTTTTTGAATTCTTGTTTCTTCATTCTGTTCTGGTTGAAAGTTTATTTCTTCCTTCTGGTCCAAGCTGTTGATTTGAGTCCCGGTTTCCTTCCCATCACTGTTTGCTCCCTGTATATTTTCCTTTATTTCACTTTTCAAAGCTTTCACTTTTTCCTCTATTTTTGTGGTCTATCTTGGTTCCAGTTGTTCCTCCTGGTTTATCCACACACAAATGTGGGATCACCCGGTCCACCAGCTGCCGCCTTGCCATGAGTCCTCTCCGCCTGGCTGCCCATCTCCACCTCTCCTACTGGTCTGGATGAATGTTTTTTCTTTAACTCTTTGGTTGTCAGACTTCCATACAAGTGTGATTTTCTGGCAGCTCTGGTTATTTTTTGTTTTTAAATTTGCTGTTGTCCTTCTTTTGGTTGTGCGAGGAGGCAATGTGTATCTACCTACACCTCCATTTTGGCTGGAAGTTTCCAGAATGCAAACTAAATTCTTGTATGCCAAGATCTGCTATATCTGCAACGTGTACCCCCACAGAAGTCAAAGTCACATGAGAGAGCTGTGGAGGTCAGGTATGCAGACAGTTATATTTGTTTTCATTTAAGAAGCCTAATGTAGTCATTGGTTAAAAGAAGGTACTACCATCCTGGCTGGTGTAGCTCAGTGGATTGAGCACGGGCTGCAAACCAAAGGGTCGCAGGTCCGATTCCCAGTCAGGGCACATGCCTGGGTTGCAGACCAGGTCCCCAGTGGGGGCCACATGAGAGGCAACCACACATTGATGTTTCTCTCCCTTTCTCCCTCCCTTCCCCTCTCTAAAAATAAATAAACAAAATCTTTAAAAAAAAAAAAAAAGAAGAAGGTACTACCTACCTACCATATTTGAGGAACTTTGCTGCACACTTCTGTTGATTAAAAAACATATATGACATAGAATATGAACTGAAATTCACAAACTGATTCATAAACTGATTTTCAGTTTATTTTCATAAACTTTTAGAAGTTGTTTCCAAAACCTCCAGCGAGGGTGAAGTGACTGGAGGAACAAACAATGGCCACGATCTGACAATTTTTCTAACTGACTGACAGGTACATGAGAGTTCACTGTACTGTTCTATATTTTTATTACTATGTTTGAAATTTTACATAGTAAAATGTTTTTTTAAAGACGTGTATTTCTCAATTAGGCCAGTTTACGTTGACTAACTCTCCACTTCGTCTCGATCCCTACGGCAGCCACATCCAGGGAACATGGTTGAGACGCCCGCCATATTGAGCTTGAAGAAGGTGCCAGGAAGGTGGCTAGACAAGGTGGGAGTCCCATTCTGATGCACAGGTGATGGAATACATCGATTACTCTGTCATGACCCATAATTTAATCATCCGGCCAAAGCCAGGGATGCCTACCTCCAGATTAACAAGAAAAAATGGTGTAGATAAATGCAGCTGCCACAGTTACCAGTAAATGACAGTGCTACATGACTAATCCAGTTTGGTCACTATGATGGTGGCCACAATGTCATCATCACAGAGGACATCAGGGGATCTGCAGAAATGGCAGTGAGACAATCTGCACTTCTTTTTCACTGTCCCAAGAGCAAGAGATAGAGAAAAATTAACAATGATAGCCTTCGACTCCTAGAAAGAACTTGCTCCCCCTGTGCAACGACAGGATTAGGGTTAAAACACAAATGGTTAGCATGCCATCTATTTTAGAATGGTCATATTCTTTTTCTATCATCTTCATTTAATTTTTCCTTTCCCTTTCTCTTAACCCAGTCATAATCAAAATGTTGGCACATTTAATTCAATTAATTCCTAACAATTCCTCACGTAAACCGATCCCACATAAAAGCAGAATATATTAAATATTACAATCAAATCTTTAAAGTATAACAAATAAGCTCTTCTAAATATACTGCACTAAGGATTTAGTTGCCTGTTGATTTTAACTTCATTCATTCACTTATGATATAAATAAATTGGATTTAAAAGAAAAGCTTTAATGACGACTATATTGCAATTAAAATGACCCAGGGCTAGGAAGCATTGTACACTGCCACCTAGTGCCAGACATCGCTCGGTCCCAGTGCAACACGGACATCTTCCCGAAAGTAGGACTCCTCTATTTTAAAGCAATTTATCCAGAGAGACAGATCAGAAACATATCTACTTGTAATTGCTTCAGTATAAGAAGGCTATTAGAAATAAAAAATGTTTAAAGGGTGATTTTTTTTAGTACTGGGCATCAAGTATGCAAAACATTCTATTACGAACGTGATGTATGCCGATGCTCTAAGTGGAGCATGCGGTTGTCTAGCACATTTGGCACATGAAGATGTTAAATAGGATATTAAAGAATCACTAATGACACTTTTCAAGCTTTCTTAAGGGTGTAGCTATAATCTCCCCTCATCTACAGGTTATAATTTCAGTTTAAAATGCCACTCGTTTTTAGTTTTACTTTATTTTCTCAAGGTGAATAATTTTTGTGTTTGAGTTGTGCTAATCGCTACAGCTCATCTCTGATCTTTTGGCTTTTAGAAAAGTAAATCCCCATGAAAATGAAGTGAGACCAATTCGAAAGAGTGGATTAGGGAAGGGATTGACTCTGCTACTCTGAGGGAGTACATTTCATTTGCATGATTGTATTCAACTTGGTCTGCTTAATTCACTATAACAACATATTTTAAGAACTAAGGTGAAAGATAAAAGACTCACATGTCTATCAACTAAGTTTTTTATAGTGAAAAGTATTAAAAGGATTCCATTTAAATCAGTTATGTAACTTTTTAAAAATCACACTCCTTTTTGAAAAACATACATATCTCAGGTTCTCCTTTTAAAGTACTTAAAATGTATAAATGATATATTAAAAACAACTCATATATAAAAATTGTAATAATTATATTTTTGTTTTGGTCTTGGAGACTTTTCACTTTTGTAGGTACTCCAGTAAGGCTGCTCATACATCCTACAAATGTTTCCATCATTGGAAATGTGGAAAATAGAAAACATTGTTCAGTCATTTCAACACTAAGCCTGTTGCCGTGTTTCATGTTAATAACCGGAAAAGGCGAGCTAAAAATAGACAGACAGATGATAGACAAATGTATGGGGAGGAAGAAGGGAGAGACGGAAAGCAGGGAGGGAGGGAAGGAGGTTGGTTTATTGAGTTTGTTTCTCCTTTAAAGGAACTGTTGCCTCCATCCCCTTCCATTCATTAATTTAGATAATTCCCAAAGGAATCTCAGATCAAAGTCACATGATCTAGAAAACTTCTCAAGATTCCCTTTAATCAGCTTAACCAAATGATTACTGCCAAGTCTACTTCACTTAGTTCTGCTATAGTAAAGCCTCTACCACACAATTAGGACACCCAGTTGGTATGGCTGCCCGATTCAGAAGACAAACCTTGCGATACTGCAATTTAAGAAAGTCCGTGTGGAAAACACGATTTACAAACACATGTTATATTGAGATGCAGCACTTTTCCCTATGTTGGGATTATATCTACGATGACAGCTCAACGTTCGGTCAAATTACAAAGTCAATTGTAAAAAACGTTTAAAGTTGTTACTCCTCGATATTTTGTTGGCCTTACGGTATAACCATCTAAAACAAGAGAGTTCCAGTAAATGAGGCAGTGATTACAACTGTGCCTTATATAGGAAAAAAACCCACTGCCAGTTAGACATATATACAATATTGCTATAATAGTAAAATTCCATAAGAATTTTTTAAATGCTCCCATTAATCTACACAGTAGTAAAAACATATAAAGTAAACGAACAAACAAGTCTTGACTTGAATGAAAATTCTGCCTGAGACTGACGATTCCTTAAAATTTTCTCACGTATCTTAACGTGCTTTCTGGGTTCATACCTCATTTAAAAGTTTTGGAAAACAAAGGCTGCGTTCCTCTTGCCCACCAAAATGCAATCATAGCATCACTGGATTTATTTAAAATTGAATGTTTAAACTGAAATCATGTGTCTAGTAACCTCCTTTCTGAAGCCTGAATATAAAAATATGTGTATTTATGAGTAAGAGTATGTCCTAAGAAGCCCCATCATCAAGGGTTTCCAACTCAACATTAACAAGTAGCGACAACAGAGCCTATGAAGCAGACTGTCCAGGGCTGCTGGGAACTTAAGGCACAGGATACAGAAGAGACAAACACATACAGTTTTCAACTGAACATTAACATTTCACTTGAGATTATTGAAAACAGCACATTTCTATCTTTTAATATCACCATGGTTATGAAAGACAAGAACTTGTTCCATACCGATTACAAAAAGTATAGTACTTGGGTGTGTAATATTAGTACTGGCTGGGGATTGTGTACCGTAAAATAAGAAAATGTAATAGATATTCAGTAAGCATTTTATTCACTAATAATGACTTTGCCATTTTTTTTTAAACTTTGTATTCTCAGATGTCAAGTACTTACCTGGAAACTGACATCCATTTGGTTGCTAAGAGATGGGAGATCAGTTTGCAGTTTTTTCTCCATCTTTAGGAGAATTGCCCTCTTGGGTCTTGTCTCGAAGTAGAGAAAGTTAACTGTTTTCTATGTTGGGGTTTCTATTCCTTGTACTAGAAGAAACTCCCAGGTTTCCAAAGAAAAGTGAATGACTTTCAATTTGCACAATTTAGAACAGACATCTGGCTTTTCCCTAAACTTAGTGATTTTCTATTTCACACAGTTAAAATATAATATCATTATTTTATAATCAGATTTAATGGACGAGTCTATGTTATGAATATTTTGCCAAAAATCTTATGAGAAATGAAGTCATTCAGTCAATGGGCATCCCCAAAGCAAAGTTCAAACCCAACATTTTGGAAGTATTTTCTGCCTGAAACTTTGACCCTGTGCTTCTTTAAACAGCTGCTGCAGGGAGTAGGCTAAACTTGATCTACCTCGGTTTTCTTATGCTTGATCAAAGGGTCAAAAGCAAAGTCCAGTTATAAACATGTGCAGCCTGACCAATCATTAGTTTACCACAAATGTACGCCGTGATCTGCCTAATCAAAGAGAATGAGAATGTTCTCCTAAAATCAGAGCAATATTTCCATCAGCACGTTTCCTGATGACACTGTGTGTGAAGGCTGTCTTCACATGCACATTTCATAACCTTTCAAGGACAATCTTTGAAATCACATGTTAAAGAAACATGCTGAAAAGGCACCCCATTGCAGTAGCATGTTGTATTACTGCAGATGCAAGCGGTTCCATGTTTAACGCCCATGTACTTATCCCAAAGCCACTGAACATGCATTCTGATTTCACGTCAATGCCTTCTTGGAGTGCATGGCAAAGGAACACAAGAGAATGCATTGCTTGGCCTACTAAGTGGGACAATGCCCACTTGCCCAGTTCTCTTTGTACTCAACTTCCTGCACACCACCAACCAGCTGCCCTCGTGGTGATTCCTTGCGCCTTATATCCTGCTTCAGCATCACGTCAGATTACTACCAGTTCTGGTCCAGAGCCCATTAAGAAAACTCCTGTTAGAAGCAAGGTCTTTGAAATACAGTTGGACACCTATAAACGGGCTATCTAGTGCCCATCTTGAGGGGAAGAAGATGAATTTATGCTGTCTTCTAGGCTTTTACTTATTTTATAGAGCCACGCCTTTTTAAACAAGTTCTGTCACACTGAGAGAAGGGAACTATGCAACACCTGGAGTCATAAAACGTAATGACCTCAAACAACATCTCAGGAGGAGGGAGGACACCTGTTCCCCAGAAGAAGAAACAGGCAAAGGAGCGAATCTGCATCATTAAACCAAGAGTAACAGAAAACCCTCCTGGGTTTTTCCAGTAAGTTTTTGCAGCAGCAGCAGAAACCTAATCAATACCCAGATCCTCGCTCTTCCAAAACCTCTTGCCCCCAAATGGGAGCCGCTGGTCCTTCTCCACGGGGAGGTGGGGTTTGGGGGGGTGGCAGAAAAAAGTACCCAAAGGAGACGATTTCAGAGGCGTGGGGAAGGGCAAACACAGATCTGTGCGGTCGAGCATCCTCCTCCGAGTCCCAGCTACTGGCCTGAAAGTCCGCGCAGGAACCAGCAGCCGCCGGGCAGCTAGACCTCCTGGGGCCTGGCCCTCCTGCCAAGGGGGCCCGGAGGGCTGGCGGGGCTGGCGGGGCTTGCAGCGCAGTTTTCAGACTCCAAACATTGACCTCCCCCGCACCATCACTCCCCACCTGCGGTCTCGCTCCACGGCCGTCGATTTCTAACCCTTTACTGAGACCTCTTTCAGGTAGGAAGTGATGCTTAGTGGCCAAGAGCAGACGTGCCTGATTCCTTGGCTGGAACGAGTTGCTGGAGGTGGGGGTGGGGTGGTCGCGGAGAGGGGCTCTTTAGGAAAACCCAGGACTTGGGGCAAGTGAGACCTCAATACCAGTGACCCTCATTCCCACCCCTACACCCACCCCCACCCCCGACCTTCGCCTTAACGAGGCAAGAGGGCAGCGGGAGGGCAGCCGCAGCTCTGCGGCCCGGATGGGGTTGAGAGCCAGCCCCCAGGCCACCGCAGGTGCTCCAAAGGGACCACACAGGTGGGCGCAGCCTTGGAAGGTCAGTGAGGCCAGAGCTCGGAGTTACCGGGGCCCAGAGAGTGTGAGTGGGTGAGGGTGAGTACGCGCGCTGGCCCGGCCGAGGAGAGCTCGGAGAGAGGATGGGCGCAGCCACCGGGGTACCCCAGCCACCAGGGAGACACAGCCCACTCCACCCCTTCCTTAGGCGACAGGGCTGGAGGGGTTACGGGGGCTGCAAGACTGAGAAACTTGATGCAAAAACGGAAAGGGTCCCCTCTCCAGTATTTGCCCCTGCGCTCGCGGCCCCGCTCCAACGCCTCCCGAATCACCCATCGTCACCCACCGCACCCTGCAAGGCCCCCGCGAGCCCTCGGATCCCAGACGGGTAATTACCTCCCGGAGGCGGAGTGGGGGGCGGCGGCAGCAGCAGACACTTTGAGCCCGACTTTCCGGCGTTCGCGGGGTGCGTGTGCTCGCAGAGCGGAGCCGTGACCTGCTATTTATAGACCGGAGCCAGGCGCCCGGGGCTGCGAAGACGGAGGCTGGAAGCAACCGCGGCGGCGCAGGGCGGGCGCGGGCCGCGGCTCCCGAGGCTCCTGAGGCTCCCGCCGCTCCCTGGGGCTCCCGCTCTCGCGGCGCTCTCCGCTCGCTCCCTCCCGCCCCGCCGCGCGCGCCCCAGCGAAGTTGTCACCAGCGCGGCTGCCTCTCCGACTGCTCACACGCCCCCTGGCACACTTGCTACTTTCTCCCCCCGCCCCCGCCCTCCCTGCTCCCCTTCCTCCTCTGCACGTTCCTAGCGGTCTCCTCCCAATGTCACCAGCGGCCGGATCGGAGCGGCGGCGGCAGTGACAGTCGCGCAACTGGCGCAGCTCGCTCCCCACTGATGGAGTGGAGTTGGCACCCGGGCCACCTAGCTCGAAATGACCAAAACACGTTTGCTGCGTGTGCGGACACTCCCGGCCCTGACCCTCTGCTGGGACCCTCTGCGAGCAGGGACGTGGCCCAGCCCGGGCTGTGAGAGCACCGCTGCGCGGTGGTGGTGGTGGTGGTGAGGGGTGACCAGAGGCCGCCACTCTGCGGCCGGGGCGGGAGAAGCCACTGGAGGAGGGCAATGGCAGCGTCAGCCCAGACCCGGAGAGGGGCTTGGAGAGCGGTGAAAAGCGGTTTCCCCCGCTCCTCGGTCTTCTGCCTGCCACCCCCCTGGGACCTGTCTCTCTTGCCACCCCCTCCGCCGCGGCCCGCGTAGAGGTCTAGCCGGGAAGACCAGGGCATTGGCTCAGCGCAGCCCACTGCCCCCCACCGCCATCCCCACGTTGTGGCTGATGACTGAAGCCGAGCCAATCCCAACAGGCGTGTGCTCCTTTGGCAGCCCGGGTGCGTGGGGACAAATCCGCACTCTGCGTGTTTAGAGTGTCAGGAAAACGGGGTACGTAATCTCAGCCTGAACCGAGGCTCAAACTCCCCCACTTCCTCGCCAACAGCGCGCAGGGGAAAGCAGGCAGTCTGGTTGTTCGCGGCTGCAGGGTGTGGGGTAAATGAGTGTCCCCATTTGCGCCTTACAGGTGCCACCTGGCGGTTCTCTAGGAGAGGTTTTAACTGAGCCGCTCAAAGGTAACGCAGAGAGTCAGTCCACACAACATCCTCGGCCTCTTCCATCCCCGAGGGCGCCTGAGATTCACATTTTAAATAAAAGAGTGAGCTTGCTGGTATACACGGGCTACAGAGGCCATGCAGAGAGAATGGGATCCCCAAATTAGGACAGTGATTTGGGTTCAGTCAGTCTTGACAGTTACACAAAGCGGGAAGCTGCAGCTGCCCCAACTGTCACCCCTGCTGTCACTTCCTGCACCTAGGCCTCCGTTAGCTCCGCAAACATTAACTGCCACGAGGTGAGACACTTTACCAGTAAGAGCAGAAACTTTGGTGCTTCTTGCTTTCCCATCGCTCTTCCTCAAGGATTGGAGCAATGCCCAACATGCTGTAGTTTCAGTAAATGTTTATAGGACGAATTAACAAATACTATGGGCCAGAAGCTGCGCTTGTCCCATTTTCTCCTCAGTCCCGAAGGCCTTCCCTCTCCTTCTCTTCAAGCTTGCTCTGCGGTGCTCAGCCACCATCGCAGGTGAGCTGGATGCAGAGAAGGAGGCGGGTGAGTGACAGTCCAGGCAGGGCTGTGGGGGTTTGGACCCCACCTGAGGAGTCCCTTACACAGACCTGCTCCAAGGGGAGGTGCTGACGTACCCAAGCTGCAAAACACACCGGTCATACTTGGGGCTTGAAGCAATGGATAAGTCCTGTTTGTAGAGATCTACTAACGAGATGATGCAGCTTTCCCAGGGGGCAATAGCTTCAGCCTTTTCTTAAACTACAATGGGATTGAGTGAGTATTAGATCATCATGGTGCCTGACCTTGGCCACTACATGGAAAAGATGCTCAACACACCTGTCCTCTAACTTTAGATATGTGTGTGTTTATGAAGACTGCCACAGTGCCTGAAGTAATAAAACCTCTCTTTTTAAAACACAGTTGTAAAATAGATACATCGATACAGCTACTGTCTTTATGGAAATGAATGCTCAATGTGAGATACCCAGAAAAACCTTTTAAAATTAAAATCAAACATCGTGCCGAGCAAGACGCCTTTCACAGGGCTGCTTGAGGACCATGGGCTGTGCCCGGGTGTGTCATCCAGGAAGTTTAAATCCCGGGGTGGTGGCAGGAGAACACGAATCAGACACGGGTACCACATGGCATTTTAAAAATCCATCCGTCAGCCTGGTAGTTACCTTTTTTAGTTACTTGGCAGAGCTTTCCTTGAATAAGGCTAGAGGATTCAGAGGTTTCTATGGTTTATTAAACTCATTCAGCATCCATTTTTACAAACCTTGAACTTCTAGTCATTTGCACCCCCAAAACATAACTCCAATTGCCAGTGAAAGACAAAGTATTTTTCATTTCCTTCTGAAATATCTTTGCAGGGCCAGAGGCCAGAGGTGATTTCCACCAGCTACCTGGCTGTCTAAAGCAATGAAGTCAAGCCAGGACATGCAGGGCTGGCATCACCCCCCTTTCTAGAGAAGCAGCTCACACCCTCGCCTTGCACAGGTCCATTGTTCAGGGCAGATCGGTGTGGCACAAGGAGGACTTCACACTTCCATGCCCCTTCACTATTAAAAATCTCTCCTAAAATACAGCACCAAGTAGGACATAGGCGTTTTTTATTCCACAGTTGTCCACTTACATTGATGATAACTTTGTAGGTCAAGTCATTGTCCTCATCCCAGTTTTGAAGAACTTAACATTGGAAGAGTTCAGCTTTGATATTCATACATTAAGATGATCTCATTTCTGCGTGTGTGTATATGTGTATTTAAATTAATGGGAAATGTTCTTAGAAACAGATATTTCACCCAGCGTAAGTGAAAGGGTAAAACTACTGTAAAAGAACCTGGCTGTCCCTAGCACTCAAGAACAGGAATGCAGCTGGGCCTCAGAGACGACTGGAAAACTGGACTTGCCGTGGGGGCTTCATCTCCCCCTTCCCCCAACTGCGCCATTCCTCCTCATTTTCACCCCTCGCTCTCTCACCCTCCCAAAGCAGACTTCTCCTGCTTCTCTGGTGCACACTAAGTTATATAGTTACTAACAGCTCTTGAACTTCATAATCTACGGGCCAGTTCCAAATTCTCAAAAAGTACCATGAGCTGCCGAACTCCTACCCAAACACCCAAGGCTAGGGGATGGAGGCGAAGTTGCATTCCCGCTGCAGCCCGAGTCGTCACCAGATGGGCAGTAGTGGTACGCTGGGGCAGGAGGGAAGGACAAACACCCCCAGGAAGCGGGGAGGAGTATAGGTCATTGCTGACCACTGTTATCTCTTAATCCTTGTTGCTCCGTTAACTCTAGCACGAAAGGCAGAAGGGGGCGGGAGGAGAAACAGAGGAGCGATGACGTCTGTGTGCATGAACCGGCGTGCACGTTTAAACACCGGCTGAGGTGGACTGCGTCTTGCTGACGGTGGCGTCTAAGACGGCTCGTCCCAGTTGAAGGAGCAATGTGATTTTATGGCCTCTTGACATGGGACTGGATGAACAGGAACAAAGAATCAAGTATTTCACAGACAGTTTACTTTAGCTACTTTTTTTATGGCAAACTAAATGAGAATTTTTTAAATGAAGGAAATGAGTATGATACCATTTACATTTATTGAAGATAAACATACTGTTTTCATTTACATAATAGTTATATTTCTAAAATGTACATAAATTATATATTTGAAAATGAATCATGCTTCAAAAAAAAATAGGCTGGCAAGTCTTAACATTTTTGTGGTCATCAAGCCCCCTGACAATTGGAAGAAGACTATGGAGTCTCTCCAAGGGGGGTGGGGAATACAAGCAGATGCACACCCATTTACGGGGAGATAATCTATGACATATTTATAGTACTTGATATCTGGAACTTTAAACATTGTGTTTCTTTTGTCTTCCTCCAACCACCTCCATTTGAACAAGTGAAACAAGGTCTACAGATTCTCAAACAGAAGGTTCAAAATGCCAAGTAGGGTAAAGCCAAAAACATTGGTAGGGAGCATATGTGAGCCTAGGGAACATGTCCCCCTCCACCACCCCTGCCCGGAAAGAGTATAAATGAACTACACATAAGAAGACAGAGCTCTTAGAAGGACCAGAAGAAGTTGAAACGTGGGGAAGGATGTTGTGCTTGTTTGCTAGGGCTGTCGTGCAAAACACCACAGCCTGGGTGGCACAGACGACAGAAATGCATCCACACAGCTGTGGGGGTTGGAAGTCCAAGACTAAGATGCTGGAGGGTCGGTTTCTCCTGAGGCCTCTCTTCTCGGCCTGAAGATGACGCCCTTCCTCTGAGTTGTCACATGAGCTTTCCTCTGTCTATCTCCATTCCCTCTTCTTGAAGGACACCAGTCAGACCAGGGAAGGGCCCGCCCCAACAGACTCATTTTAATCTAATCACGTCTTTAAAGACCCTGTCTCCAAATACAGTCACATTCTGAGGACTGGGGCTGGAGGCTTCAACACACAAATCTGAGGGACATGATTCAGCCTCTAACAGACGTGCATTGCATCAAACTCCAGAAAGAATCTGGGGGTGGTAGTGGGATATAGACTTCCCCTTTACGTTAAGAGGGCCCAGGATAAAGAAATGTGTGTCCAGTTTTCCCACTGGAGTATTTGGAAAAACTCTGTCTTACTGGAAGAACCCAGGACACAGCGGTGTAAGTAGGGATGTCAATGGTAGCACAGCCAATCTAGATCCTCAAGGGCTGAGGATTGCTACTGCCTGTCCAACCCTTGGGCTTTCCCAGGGTGCAGAAGCGGTGGGGAAGGGGTCCCTGTGAGCTGTAGAAGGTCTGGGAGTGAGTCGAGAAAGAGCCACTGAGACATGAAAGAAGCCGCCCAGGAGGGCCACCAGATAAAACACTAAGAACGGTGTGGCCTGTTGGCTGGCACACAGAGATGTGGCAGCACACACACCCAGCTGGGGGCCATGATAGTGACTTCAGAACAGTTGGTGGCTGGGCACTAGAGCGATGTCACACTTCAGTCTCACCTGGAGTGTAACGGAGGCCGAGTCACCTCTTTGGAAAACGAGAGATGTCATCAACACCCAGACATATCCCCCAGTGTCATGATACTTCATAAGTCCCATCTGGACCAACACGCTCCCCCAGAGGCAAGCGGGGAGGAGGAGGAGAAGGAGCAATAGTATCTTAAACTGGTGGAAGACACCACTGATTTGGTTTAGATCACTGGATAGGACTAAGAAACTAAGTTTTCTGTTTCTGAGCACAAATAGGTTCTTATAAGTCAATTTTATTGCACAAAAATTATGTTCCACTTTTTGCACCTGAAATTTAGAGACTCTACAAACTTCTAAAAATATATCCTTTATACTTCACGTTTTTAGTGCATTTCCAAGATGTGCACAGAACCCCGGAATAGTGTCTATGAATTCACATTAAGAATATTTGCCTTAGGGGATCTGATTCTTTAAATCTGGTTGTGCAAAGAATCTTTTTATCTGAGAAATACTTGCTAATATATATAATTTTCCACTAAGGTATTATTTGGAATTCTATTTTCTTAAAGATAGTGTCCATAAGTTACAGCACAATTCCTCACATGATTATGTTTAATAAGTGCCAAAAAAAGAACAGAAGCATAAATGGGAAAATTATAGATAATCACTGGGTAAAGACAGCTATCGTCAAGGAAAGGTGACAGAATTATGCTGTTTCACTTCAAATAATACAAAACCTTGTTTTAAACAGAAGTCTTCAAAAGCAAAAACATCTGAATTGTTTTTCTTCCTATCCCCATGTTGAACCAAACACTTTTTTATTGCCTAATTATGTCACTAGTGGCATGAAATAGGAAGGAACTTACCTGTCAGACACACTTGTAGAAAGTCAGTGGCATTGACTGGAGCAAGCAGGGGTTCCCAGATGTTAAGCCCACTTTCTCCGAGTATTTGGTTACATTTTGTTCATCAATCTCTCTGGTGCGCGTTCCACACTTCACCATGCAAATATATCCTTCTCGCCCTATTTTCAAAAATTTCTCTACATCCAATCCTCCTGTCAACTGAACCCCCCGGGCCCCTTCTTCTGTGGTATAACCAAGCTCTACCATCTCCTGGTGGCCTGGCTCAGTTTCGGTCACCACAGCAAGTCAGAAGAGTAGCGCCTAACTCCATCTCCCAGTTCCGCCCGCCCTCCAAGACCCTGCTCCCCCCAGACTTCATCTGCTCATCACGACAAGACCTGCGCTTCAGCAGCAGACAGATTAGGGCACCGACTATGGTGTTCTGTTCACCAGCTGCGGGAACCAGTGATGGGAACCTTCAAGTTTCCAAGTCTGTTTCCTCAACTTGTAAAATGGGGATAATGGCACCCACTTCATAGAATCACTGAGAGGACCCTCTGGGACAATGGAAGGACATGACATGAGTGGACATCTATCTATTGACCGTCCTCATGCCCAGGCTGAAGAAGACAGACGTGCAAGGGGAAAATCTGAGTTTCATCATGAAACTTTCTGATGGATACATTCCAGGCTACCTAGGTCACATTTACCTATGACTCCATCTTTGTCACAGAGATTGCTCAGTGCCTGTGAAAACTAACACAGTTCTGAAGAGCCTAAGGTCTGTGCCATCTGAGAAGAGACTTTTCCAGAGAGTTTGGAATGGAAACTCCCCCAGACCCACTTCCTCTGTCCCAGTAAACTCTAACAAGCATCCACTGAGCACCTGCTGCTTGCCGGGAATCACGCTAAAATCTGGGATAAAAAAGGCAAAGGTGGCACAAACTTGATCTTCAGAAACCACATCATTTAGAGTCCATTTTCCTATACATATTGTTTATTATTTATTTACTACTCAATTTATTTCAACATCACACTTTCTGTGTGTCTAGGGCACACACAGTACTGGCACATGGTAACACGGGGATAGCATATCATTTAGCCGACAGGACAAGGCAAGTACACAAGCAGGTACCGAACAAGGAGCGATACTAAGCCACAGTGCCACGAAAATGAGGAGGCAGAAGAAATCAAACCTAGCAGAAATGATCAGAAAAATCTTGGCGAAGGAGGTGATGTTTTTGTATATGGGAGGGATTTCAGGGGATGTGACTGGCACAAACCCCACATGGGGCCATTTTCCCTGTTGAAAACTCACCCTTCGGGGTCTGCTTCAAACACCGCCTGCTCAGAGCAGACCACCCGTTTAGTCCTTCTCCACGCTTGCCGGCCCTGTGCCCCGGACTCAGTGGTATCACTGCGGTGGGTTTGTTCACTCCTGTGCCCCCCTCACTGGGCCACAAGGTCCTCCTGAGGGTAGAAATCGTGTTTTATGTAGCTTTAGTAAGAGATATGAAGGTTCCAGAAAACTCTGATAACTTGGAGCCTAGGGAATTTTGGATTTATCTTTAAATCAAATTATAGCCAACTTGTACCTTTCGCCACACTTGCTGAAAAATCTGTCCACTGGGTCTAAGGGTCCGTGTTACCTCTTTCGGACCTTCTGCTTGGATGCGGCCTGACTGGGTCCTGAGGCATCTTCTGCCCTAGGATTTTCTCAGCATTTCTTCCAAGGTCAGGAACTCTGGAGCCCCACGTGGCACATGAAGATCATGGGAGCCGTGGCCCATCCATCTAGAACCTTCCTCTGTCAATGCTCTCTAGCAGGCTACCCCAAGCTAAATGTGGAACTTCTCTGAGACACACCAGGCTTGGGGTTCTTTGGAAAGTATCTCAGTGTATCTACTCTCTCCCCTTTGAAGACGAACCTCTAAGAGGGAAGAAGGGCAATCACATCCTATTGCTGTTCTTCCCCCATCCCCTGCCTCTCTCCCCTCCCCATTTTCTACTTCCCTACCCTATCGTCAAGGCTCCTACACACCCCATATCCTCTTCTGTCTCGGGTGTTGGTTGTGATTCCCTTCCTGGAGCAACAATGCCAGAGAGGATACAGAGAAAGAATCTGAGTTACCATGAGGAGAAAATTCATCTAGGTTATTTCCAATGTATCTTCCCATGTCGCACAAGTAGATAAATGAGCGTGTGTATGTGTGCATGTGCAGATGGAATCATTAATTTTGTGAAGACTTTGGAAATTCCAGAGGAACATTTTTTAATATACACTAGAGTATTGATTTCTACACCATATCAAGAAAAATATAAAGTTACTGGTATTTTTCTTTGTAAATAGAACATAAGCTTCTTGCGCAGAATGCATTGCAATGTTCTCTATGGTAAAAGCTGAGAAATCATTATAGATAGCTCGGAAAGGTTCTTCCTCTGAAACGCAGCACTTATGGGCAAATAGGATCATTTTAAACCTTAGGAAAAGGTTGAACAAAATTTGTCAATGTGAAAAGACAACCATTTTATTTGGTCTAAAATGAAGTAACGTTTTATAGAACTGAATTTCCGTTTCATGAACGTTATAATGAAAAGAAATGAGTGACTCATTCTATGCTCTCTATAATAATGAAAACAGAACCCTCCCTGTGTGAGTTGGCCTTTCCTGGCTGTGTAAGCACAGGCTCTGAGACTGGGCGCGAGATTTTGTCACAAACCTGGACAGAGTGCGTCGTCCTCAGGGATGAGGGCAGCAGGGGGCCAGCGAACACCACTATTTTAAATGGGCAACATTTTAATCAAGCTCTCCAAATGTAGGATTAACTTGAACCATGTGGTCAGATTGATTTTTATTTTGGAAAAAAAAATGTACTTTGGTGGTGGGTTTTTGTAATGGTAAAGCCAAAAAGGACATTTTTCTACAATGGGATGTTCAAAATAACCAGGAAGAAAACAGCTCTGTGTAGAAGTGTAAGAGGCTGTCTTCACGCGAGGCCTTATTCAGTCTCTGAAGATGCTTATGTTTCCTGCAAGCAGGTTTTGAATTGGGGGTTAGGAGTGGTGAAAGAGAGAGACACTCGATCTGTCTCTTGTTGGACCTGAAAGCTGCTGGGGCAACCGAACTCAAGGCAGGCAGCCTGTTCAAAGCTATGTCTCCTTTAAGGATGCAAAATGCTTCTTGCATCGTGTTGATAGGCCAAGTGGCATTCCCTGTCCACCCCCTTGTGTCCCTATCCCAACATCTCAGCAACCCTCATAGAAGTCACCTGTTTTGTTTGCTTGTTCTTCCTTCGTTGTCACTCCTTCATTCTTGCTTGTTCTTCCTTCATCGTCACTCCCCTCTGTGCCCACTGCTCATTTGTGAGGTGTAGCTGAACACACTAGCAGGTGTCAGAGGACCCTTGGCGACATTGTTCCCTCCCACGGTGGATCCGGATGGCAGCAACAGGGCGGAGAAGGCAGCCTGCAGTGGGAACCAGGGGATGATTGGTTGAGGGGACTCTCTAAACCGGAACAAACTGGTAGAACACATAAATATTCTTTGGATCAAAAACTACAGGACTTCCAAAAATCAAGAGATGCCAGCTCCAATTATTCTCAATTGTTGGTCGCAAGGAGGCTGGAAACGCCACACACATCTGGTGGACAGTTACAAGGGACCAAGATACAATGAGCAGCCATGAAATACTAGATATCTGGGGGCTTGGCTTAGCTAGTGGGTCTCCTCTCTCTGTGTCTCTCACTGTTCTCTGCCACAGAAGCCGACAGCATTGCTGCTACAGGGGTCCTGGTCACCTTCTACTGGAAAGCTGTGAGTGAAGGGATGAAGAAAACATGGGGGAAATGTGGAAGAGCCACAGTCTGACCCTCTTCTGAACCCTTCCCTTTGACCATTAATATTTCTCAGCAAAATTCATTGTCTGCGCTTCTCTTTGGGGGTTCCCCTTTCTCCTCCTACAGCTAAGTGAATGATCTTCTGCATTGTCCGCAGTCCAAACTGCAAAGGATAGCATGGGACTGGCGGAGGCAATCAGTCCCTTTCCTCCTAAGAGAGCCCCTTGCAGCAGGCTGTTCCACAAGTTGCGCACCCACATGCGGTTAGGCTAACCTCAGGCTAGGGGTCCACGCCTCTTGAGAGAGTGTAAAGGGCAGGCGGACACCTGAGAGCAGGGAACTTGGAGCTGGGGAGCTCAGCCTCAGGGGGATACTGGGCACCAGGCTAGTAAAGGTCCCCAGTGAAACAAATGCACATCCAAACACGTAAAACAGTAGCATCTGGTGAAAACATACACACATCCAGTGGAATATATCGCCACTAAGGGTCACAAAAACAAAGAAAGAGGTTTAAGTACTTGTCTTCACTAGACCGCGCTTAAGGGCACACCAACGAGAAAGTCAAGTCTCTTACCGTTCAAGTCAACTTCCTTATGCCATTCATTGTCAAGCCTTGTCTTTCTAAAATAAGGAAACACTGCCTAGTTTTGCTGTGCTCTTTATAACAAAGCAGACAGTTGTAGCTTTGATTGCTTCCAAAGCAAAGGCAGGCCACCTGAAACCAGAAACCACAGCCAGATTGTCCCTCAGTAAGCTATACCCGAGGGAGGCTATAGTTTACTGATCTCAGTATTAATGAAGGGCTAATATTTTATCATGCACAAACCAATTTAAACTGTTCTTAAAACAAATAAAGCAGAAGCATCATCTTGCTTGCACAATTCCACAATTGCATGGTTTTCAGCAGCCTCTGAATGCTTCTTTCTTCGAAATTCCCTTGTCACATAGCTATTTTTATATTACCTGCAGGTAAATTTGTTTTCCCCTGGAAAGAGGAATAAAATTAAAGTCAAACTCTGACTTACTTCTATCTCGTTGTCAGGTGACACCGTCATCAAAATGGCTTGCTGGTGAAAGAGGCAGGGACTCTGCCTGGCTGGCACCCACATTTCTACCAGACACACCGAGCTGCTCACACGAGCGTGTTCGACCCAGACACTCCGGCAAGGGCACCCTAGGCAAAATCATCAACTGATCTAAAGTTACGCTTTTCTCTTTTTGGTCTGACACCCCGGGAACCCATTCCCACACATATTGCAGGTTTTTGCCATTACAAATGAGCAAAACATAGTGATTCTTCTTGTTGCATAAATCTTTTCCCTCAGCTTCAACTCGGCGCCTCCACAGCACGCACTGGGAAATGAATCTGGTTATGGCCATGAAGGCACCATGGGGGTGGGGAGCACGTGGAGGACTGGGTTCTCCTGCCGCCTCTACTCCCTCAGGAGGGTGGGGGGAGTCATCACAGGGCCTTCTGCCAAGAAAGGAACAGCTTCATCCGAAACCAGTCTGCTTCTGCTTTCAAGGAATACTGGGTGGAATTTGAGCTTGTTAGGTACTCCAGGACCTAGGAATCTACCAAATTTCTGCTCTTGTCCCTTCCAACAAATGCCCTACTTTTCATTTAAGATGCAAACTCTATGGGTCAGTGCTACCTTGGGAAACGTGGGGAATCAGACTCTGGTTCTGTCTTTTGACTCTGTCAGTTCAGCAGCTACAAGAGGGTTCTGCAGGCAGTCATGGAAGTTCCCTGACTCTCTAACCATATCTTAAGCCGAACTCTTCAAATATCATTTTATCATTTGTCTTTTAAGTTTTCTGGAGCAGACAGAAAAATCCACCCCCCAACCCCACTACAGTCCTTGCACTCCTCATTGTGACCACCGGGGGGAGCCTTCTTATTCCAAAGAACCCCCACGATGATCTGAGGGAAGACCAGGAGGTCCCACTGTCCGCCTTCAGTTCAAACTGGTGAGCGAACCAATCTCAGAATCTCGTTTCTTTGAGAATCTGTTGCTTGCGACCAAGATAGCCAATAACTATTCTGTGAGGGTTCCGTTACAGAGAACAAAACCTACCCTCGACGAGTAAGCAGAAAGGGATTTGTTTTCTGGGCTATTAAATGGCTCTTCTGTCTGCACAACTCTTTAGTTGTCCACAAACTAAAGAGGCTTTCGTCTGATTTTCCAGCTGGGGGTGGGGATCAGAAGCCACAACGCACAAGTGCTGCTGCCCTGGCCGTAATCAGGAAGCGGCCTGATGAATCACGACGACTTCTCGACGACAGCTGCTGGCTCACGATCAAAGCACTCCCACTTTAATCCACACCAGCGAAAATCAGAGCCTCACACCTCGTTTCCCTCCACTCTCCTCTCAGTTCCAGATCCAAGTCTTATGTAAAAGCGTCTGGTTGGCAGAACAAAAATCATACCCAGAAATGTGAAAAAATGTAGATTTTAGGTCACCAGCCTCTGCAGTGCAGGAAGCCACACTAGAAAGGGGCGGGGGTTGGTTTTGAACTAGCCAGTGTATAATACCCATCACAGTCCTCTTGCGGGGTGGGGTGGGGGTTTTCCTGTGATGGAACTCTGCCACCTCCTGGCAGGGTTTCCTGACGCTGACCTGCCTGTCTTGTCATGCTCTGTCCATTGACTGAGACTAGATTGTCCATTTCCATCTGTTAGACAAATTTCACACCCCCCAAACTTCACACCCTCCATCTGTTAGACAAATTTCACACACCCCCATTTCACAGGAGGAGTTGGTATTAAAACTCCTCCTTGATACGCGCTGCTCTCCTAGAGTACAGTTAGTTCCTCCTCCTTGTCATACGCTCTCCATGCAGTTATTTTCTTTAGTAGGTTGACCTTTTCCTGATGCCACTGCTGTCTTCTTCATAGTGTCTATTCCATAAAAAGGTCTATAACCCATCAATATAGCCAGAGCCAATGCAACCCACTTCTACACACTGCGTCAAATCTCAATGTGTACTGACAAAGGCATTTTAATGGCTCCAATCTAGATTTCTGTTCCAAATTTTCAAAGAGACCCACATTGTCTCTTATAAACTTACTAACAATATTATTATTTATCCAGCTCACATCAAGGAACTAAATAATACCTTGAATCTTCCTTCTAACTCAGGTACACATACAAGACAGTATAATTTTTCTGATTCAAACATTTCCTCTCATTCCCAAGAGAATATTAATTATCTGATCAGTCATCCTCCGTTAACTAGATTTACTCTAATTAGCTCTTTCTTTTCTTTCAAATTTCTTGACTCTAGAGGCTTTATGTTTGAACTTCAGATTTTTTTTGAAGAATCTAATAAAATAAATGATGTGGCTTCTTTCTGCACATAATTAGATTTCACGAAGATTTTTTTTTCGATCAGGGCATCCCATAAGGGTGGCATTTACCTCACTACCCCATGGCCGTTCTATTCTGGTCATTGCAAAATCCAAAAGGAGCTCACAGAGGACGGCAGCTTGGACCACCTAGGCTGAATCTTCCTAATAACTGGTCCCTTACAGCATTTTATTCCTGATCTTGTACACAGTTTGTATCTAGTTGATATAGTGTGGGGAGGGAGCTCTGTTTTACTTCTAGTTGAGATTGTTGTTGCATTGTTAACAGGTGCCACCAATAAATTTTGTACTAAAAACACCAGTGCACATTTTTTTGATTAGGTATTTGGCGTACAGTTTGTTTCAAGGTTTCTATCTTAGATGAGCGAGGAAATCGGTTTTGTGTGTGTCTGACACGTCTCATTCTAAAAATATATTCTGGATTGCTCCTAGGTTAGTCTTCTGAAATTACATAATTTTCACAAGTTATTAATATCACTCAGATTTCTCTTTCCATGCTGTGTTTAAAATCAACGCATTGTCTCCCTGACTCTCACCCCCCTCCCTAAGTCACCCTCTTTTCTGAAAGGAGGTCCTGACTAGGAGAGGCATTAATTGACTCTGTCCTTCTGACCAGCGCTAATAGAAAATGTGAGCCCCTCACATGCCCGACTCCCAAACCAGCCCCATGTACATTCAAACCTTTGAAAACAGACATTTCAACTTGTTCTGAATTCCCCTTTTATGCTGTTGCCACACACTTTTTTAACGCAGAAGCAAACGACAAGGCAGCCCCTATATTCCTCAGTGTCAACATCAAGGTCTGCCCACGGTTAACAAAGCGTGCCGCAGCAAGCAAAATCAATGACTTTGGTTCTCTGCAGCTTGTCTTCGTGATCGATGGATTATTGCAGCGGGGCTAATTATGCAGCAATTTATATCGATTGTTTAGAGCAGCAGTGGTGAATCCTAGTGAGTAAACGTGCCATCATAAGATTTGCTTCTTCCTGGACGGCACAAACCCCAGATAATTCAAATTCCTCGTAAACTTACATAATTTAGAGAGGTCCATGACTCCATGTGATCCAAACCAACCAGAGAGGGAACTTGGCTTGCTAAGCACTCACACGAGGGTTTAAAATGTGACTTAGAGACTAAGGTGGAAGTGACAAAATCCTTTCTTACCGATTTTCAATTATTATCCTATCTTTTTATCCTTTTAAAATAAAAATAAGTGCAGAGATTATCCATGCACTTAATTTTATATATGAGCATGCTGGGTCAGCTGATACCTTGGGCTTATATAATTGACTTAGTATCAAATAGACCTTAAGCCATTTTTTTCCACATTTAAGCACTGAAGTAGATGAAGCCATAAGACTCTAATTATTTTACATGTAAGAGTCAATTTTTGAAGATCTCTGAGTTTTGAAGAATATGTCCTTTTCCTTGGAGGAGGAGGATCTCACACGAGAACAGTGCCCTTGATGACTCACTAGAGACTATATTGCACTCATGCAGTTGTGTGTGCGGTGCATCCAAATTGCCAGCTAAAAGCCACTGGCGTTTTAAAGATAAGTACAATAGTTTTCTAAATGGAAAATGCTATAAAAGAGTATTGGCTGCCAAGTTGTAGGTAACTCCGGTAGCCCTTGAATTACTGAAAATAGGCAGTGCTCCAGTTGCTCTTTACCTAAAACAAATGAAGTTCTTCTGACTCGTGAACACTGCAGTAGGTCAGAATCTTTTATTCCCATCTCAGGAACAATGTCGCCAAAAAAACACTGTGCCCTTTGCCTTGACTGAGCAAAACAACTAAAGGGATAGCAATTTTTAGTTGCAGGACACAAGGCTCCGCTAGCAACCTGGTGACTTAAGGACATTAAAAAGCCTGTTCACTAACAAGACACAAACAGAGAAGAAACCTGAGTGAGAATGTCCATTTAAATGTTTCATGGGGACTCACTTAATGGTGTACGGATGAAAGAAAATGACTTGTATCTCTTTTTCAAGAAAAAAATTATTTAAATAGATCTGCTTTGCTTTGACATTCCTTATTTATGTTATATTTATCTGAATATGTGAATGTGTAGTTTTTCTTTTTACACAACTGAAATTGCTACCAGATTGGCCTATGGTTTTGATAAAGTAATACAAGGTCAAAGCATGAAATTCCCGTTACAGTGGCAGAATAGGTAGGCCACAGACAAAGAAAGATAAAACGTTTTTGCTCGTTGGGTCACTGCTGGGATGCGAATTTCAGGATAATCGATCAGGGAAGCAGAAGTACCCCGTGCGATAGAGTTTGCCATGGCATTATTTTGTGGTACTTTCAATTTTTTTTTCAAATTATGACAGTATTAACACTCATTTAGAAAATTCAGGGAAGCATTTTCAATTAAAAATGTCCATCACAACCTACCCAGAGACATTTACTATTGATATTTTCATGAATTTTTTTCCAGTATTAAATGGTCAAGAGCATGGGATCTAGAGCTAGTTCAAATTGCTATTCTGCCATTTACACACCTTGAGACTTTGCACAAGTGACTTAACTTTGTGACTCAGTTTCCATGTCAATAAAATGGGCTTGATAAAGGACATATTTCATGAAGTCATTGAGAAGTTTAAATGAGATGACATATATGAAGTACTTAGGAACAGCTCCTGGTACATGGAAAGAGTATAATATTTAATAGCTTTAATTATCATTGCTAACATTTTTTCTTTTATATGTTTTGTTTTTTATATTCATGATTTATTATGTTTGGGAGGGTGTCACTAACTTAAAAACAGATTCATAAATCTTCTGGAAAATATAAACAAAAATTTTAAAACAAAATTACACTTACTATATTATCAGACATAACTACTATGAATATCAGGGTTTAAAGTTTTAAAATGATCTCTGAACATGACAGACTCCAAATACTCAGTTGAGATTTAAAATATGTAGACTATCTAGGAGGAATAAATTTAACAAAGTAGTGGCAAACTTGTACACTAGTCACAAACACTACTGAGGGCAATTAATTTCTAAATGACTATAAAGATATCTCATGTTCATGAACTGGAATATTCAGTAGTGGCAAGCTGGCAATTCTCCCCAGCTAGATCTATAGATTTGGCACAATACCCATCATAATTCCAGCAGGTCCTTTTTTTTGTTTTGTTTTTTGCAGAAATTGATGATATGATATGGATAAAGAATTGCAAAAGACCTAGAATAGCCAAACAATTTTGAAGAGAAGAACAAAGTGGGAAGATTTTGACTTTCCAATTTCAAACCTTAGTAAACTACAGTTATCAGGACAGTGTAGTACTGGCAAGAGGACAGAAATATTCTTTATTCTATTAAAAAAAAAAGTATTGTGTTTTCAACCAATGAGTCTTGGGCAGGTGGATATCCACAGGCAAAAAAATTGAGTTTGATACTAAGTTCAGGCCATACACATATGTCAGCACAAAATGGGTCATACAATTAACATTTTAGAAGATGATGTAAAAAAAATATTTGAGAATCTGGGCTAGGTAAAGATTTCTTAAATACAACACCAAAAAATCATGATCCATAAAAAATTTAATAAATTAGACTTTCTCAAAATTCAAAAATTTGCACTTCAAAACACACCATTAATAAAATGAAAAGACAAGACATAGACAGAAAGGAAACATTCACAAAACACATAACTGATTTAAGGAAAAAAATGTATCCAGAATATGAAGAACCCTTTACAATTCAACCAAAACAAACAACTCAATAAAAGCATGGACAAAGCTCTGAATAGACATTTAGACATTTCACCAAAAATAATATATAAATGGCTGACAAGCCCATGAAAAGATGTTTCCTGTCATTATTGAAACCACAATGAGACACTATTTCATATTCACTGGAAATACCATTATCAAAAAGACAGACAATAACAAGTGTTGGCTAGAATGTGAAGAATCAAAGCCCTGGCTGGCATAGCTCAGTGGATTGAGCACAGGCTGCAAACCAAAGGTGCCGCAGGTTCGATTCCCAGTCAGGGCACATGCCTGGGTTGTGGGCCAGGTCCCCAGCGGGGGCCACATGAGAGGCAACCACACATTGATGTTTCTCTCTCTCTCCTTCTCCCTCCCTTTCCCTCTCTAAAAATAAATAAATAAAATCTTAAAAAAAAAAAATCAAGATGCTTCCTACACTATGTAGGGAATATAAAATGGTATGTAGCCAGTTTGAAAACAACTTGGTAGTTTGATAATATTAAATAGAAATTTACTATATAGCCCAGCAAGTCCACTCTTAGGTATCTAGCCACCCCCCCCAAAAAAAATAAAATATATACCCACATACTTATTTGCACATGAATATTCTTAGCAGTATTATTCATAACAATCAAAAGTTGGAAACAACCTAAACATTCATCAACTGACAAATGGATAGACAAAATGTAGTATACCCATTCAGCAGAATGCTATCCATCAATGAAAAGGAACAAGCGACTGCCCCATGTCTTGACGTGGCTGTTCTAGGTCTTTTCATTCACTTACCATTGGCATTTAGTTCTTAAACAACCAACTGTCAAACATTACATTAAGTTTAAAAAGCCAGACAAAAGAGACTATACATTGTATAACTCCTTTTTACTTAAATGTTGAAAAATGTCAAATCTATAGACACAGAAAGTAGATTAGTGGTAGCCAAGGGCAGGGTGTGTGGACGGAAGTCAAGATTAGCAGTACATGGCCATTGACAATAAATGGGCAGACATTTATTATTATTAGGGTGATGGAAATGTTCTAAAACTGATTTATGGTGATGGTTGCACAACTTGGGAAATTTAATTTAAAAAATCATTGGATTGTATGCTTTGAATAGATGAATTACATGATACATCACATATGCCTCAATAAAGTTATATTAAAATACTCTAATGAGTATTCACCAATGTATTCACCAATGTATTTCTGTGTCTCAAAAACAGTGCATAGTCTACATACTACTACACAGAACCATCTTTGGAGTTTTTCAAAATCACTTATTTCTAAGTCATTCACTGTGAGTCTGATAGGTAAGACATAGAAATCTGTTTTTATCACTGTCCCACATTACTAGTATTTAATCAGTGCTCAGTCACACTGTGTCAGAGAATTAGTGTGCTGAAAGTAATGTGGCAAATGGCATCGCTGGCCAGAGCAAAGCAAAGACCTAGACAGCAGGAGGTCCAGGAAACCAAAGGACCGGTTTAGAAAAGTGAAGGAAGGCAAGGGTGTACACACCAGAAGACAGAACTCCTTGAGGATGTGAGCTTTGAGCTCATATCTGAAATATAAGGAGAAGAAAATCAGGGGATGACAGCACTTCAGGTCCATCAGCTATTGGAACATTACATTTCGCTATGTTTTCAGAAGGTTCTATTCATCTTCCAGCTGCGGAAGGTATAATCTGCCCTAGGCCCACAGCTGTCTCCTGCAAGGACAGAGCGATGTGAGTGGAAATGTGTCTGACGGAGGCTGGGGACCACCAGGAGCAGGAATACTAACATTACATAAAAGTTCTAACACCAATAAACCCAAGTGGATATCACACATATAGATCTAGATTTTATGTGTTTTAATCATTCACTTATTTGTCAACAAATCTACGGAGGCGTGATTTACTTACTCTATAATCCACCCATTTTAAGTGTACAATTCAATAATTTTAATAAATTTATTGAGTTCTGCAACCATTATTATAATCTAATTTTAGAATATTTGTATCACATCAATAATATCCCTCATGCCCATTAGCTGTTAACCCCTGTCTACACCCCATGTCTCGGGACCCAAGCAGCCAGCAATTTATTTTGTATCTATATATCTGTTTTTTCTGGATCACTTTATATATACATACAATCACATACTTGGGAGTATGACTTATTTCACTTAACATAATGTTGATAAAATTCATCCATGTTGTATCGTGTATCAGTATTTTATTCCTAAATAGTATGCCATTGCATGAATAGACCGCATTTTCTTTATTCACCAGTTGAAGGGCACTTGCACTGTTTCCACTTTTTTAGCTATTAGGAATAATTATGCTAGGAATATTTGCATGTGCTTTTTAAACATGGATATATGCTTTCATTTATCTAGGGTAGATGTCTAGGAGTGGAATTGCTGGAACCTATGGTAAAGTTATGTTTCATTGTATAAGAAACTGCCAAACTGTTTTCAAATTAGCCATACCATTTCCCATTCTCACCAACGATGTAGGAGGCTGACTCCCCACGTCCTCAGCAACGCCTGTGATCTGTCTTTTTGATTGTAACCATTCTAGGGGGCATGAAATGGTATTTGCTGTGGTTTTAATTTGCATTTCACTACTGACTAAAGATACTGAGAATATTTTCATGCGCTTGTTAGCCATTTATGTATCTTCCTTGGTGAAATGTCTATTGAAATATTTTGCTTATGTTTAATCGGGTTGTTGTTCGGTGTTTTTATTATCAAGGTATAAGAGTTATTTGCATATTCTTTACACACATGCAGAGATGTGATATGCAAACATTTTCTTCCTGTCTCTGGCCTGTCTTTTCATTTTCACAATGATATCTTTCAAAGAACAAACATTTTGAAAATTGATGAGGTCCGATTGATCATTCTTTTCTTTTATGGATCCTGCATTTGGTATCACATCCAAGAAATCGTTACCTAACCCAAGTTACCAAAGATCTTCTATGGTTTCTTGTAAAAGGTTTTTTCAGCTCTTACATCTACATCTCTGATGCAATTTGAGTTAAGTTTTGTGTATAGCGTGAGGCAAGGGTCCAACTCCACCTTTTTACACATGCGTATCCAATTGTCCCAGCATACTTGGTTGAAAAGATTACCCTTTCAAAATGTACTGCATGGCACCTCTGTGGGATATCATTTTAACCAAAAGTTCTGTCTCATTTTTCTGTAAGTCTATTCTTACTCTAGTGACACACCATCGTCATGTCTGTATATCCACATTCAGTTTTCCAGTCAGGAAGTAAACTTCCTTCTTCATTTGTTTAAATTGTTTTAGCTGTTCGAGGTGTCTTCACTTACCATTGACATTTGGATTTTAAGCAGCCAAGTGCTTTTAAAGCTTCACTTATCTGTGAGTTTTGTAAGACATTCAAGTGCTATGCTGTTCACATAGAACAGAGAAGAGGAAACAAAAACTTTGCTTTGGAGGCCCAATGACAGACAGGCAACAACAGGGGTAGGACAACGTATAAAGGACGATATGTGAACACAAAGCATTTAATTTTGTAAAAAATCATATATATTAGGACCATGTCATTGAAAAAAGAGAGTATAAAAACATTTCTGGTAAAACACAAATAGGAAATGTTAGGGCAGAAAGATCTGAATTTAGTTATATTATGTGGTTAATGTCTGATCTTTCTCATAGCACAGAGATGTTTTCCATATATTGTTGAAGATAATATTACAAAATAATCAACTGTGCAAGAAATCTTTGTCATAAGTATCAATTAATCCATCAAAACAAATTAAAATAGCTTTGCAAACTGTTATGATTGCTAAAAAGATGCAGCATTATCTCTTGGTAAATATGTTTCTTTTATGTTTGATACATTCTTTTAGGAAATACGCCGAGAAGGGAACAAAATTATGATAAAAATCGGCATGTGCTTCTTCATATGATAGGTAATGTTGAATGTTTACCACTTACTTATGAATGCACTATCCAATAAATCTTTAATGCCTTTTTTATCTGTGAGAAAAACAAAATGAACATAGCAATCTCAGCAGGCCAGAAATCTATAACTACTAAGAACAAGATAGCAATTTCTGGAATCAAATCTAGCCTCATGACTCTTAGGCAGAGTCTGCTTTTCAAACGCAACGGACCACATGTAGACACAATCTTATCGGTGTCCTGCACCAGCTCTTTTAACCCAAAGCATCCTGAAGTGGTAGGAAATCTTCTGGTTTTCACCTAGAAATTCCCCACACCACTGTGCACTAATGTTTACAATGCCGAATGGTATTACTCATTAGGAGAAATGATGGAAGATCTCCTTCTACATGGAGCTTTAAGGCAGGTCATAAAATGAGACTTTTGGTAAAACTTGTCAGTTGATGGTTCCTGAAATAGAAACCTTTAGGCGGCTCCAAATCAGTCCTAGACTAGATTCTATCAGCTTCCGTCTGGTTCCTCACTCAGGCAGGAACAAGTTGTGACATGCGCTTTCTCAGCTCTGAATCACGCACGGTGACAAAAGGGAACAGGCTTTGTGAGTTTGTTTTAAAATGTGTTCAAGGTCTTTATCGAGAATTAGGACCACTGCCCACTCTAAGGACATGCATGAAGCCCAACTGCCTAATCTCTTTCTCACGCAGCACAGACCTATAGAAAGTCTTCTGTAATGTTATGATCAACTAACTTACAAAAGAAACAGCTTGACTTTGTGTCAGAAAGCCACCTGGCAAAAGCCACCTGTCACTTCCCTTACTTCCTACATCCATTCTCCCACCCAGGTATGCTTTTTATGTTCAATGATGAAGAAATAATAAACCAATTAACTGGCAAACGTTTTAACTTCCCAAACAAAGAAAGCACTTCTAAATCCACATGTTCCTCAATACTAAACGTATTCTGCTAATATCGGATGGGTCCGAAGCAAGTTCTTTCCTTCAGTAATAAATCAACCAGAATGAGCAAAGTCGACCACAAACAACGTCAACGTAGCTGCATTTTCTCAGTCATGCACATGGGGAGGCGCATAAGTGCGTTCTGGCAACCCGAGGAAGGGCTGCAGAACAGTGCTTCTCAAATTTTCATGTGCTTGCAAATCACGTGGGATCTTGTTAAAGCGCAGATTCCGATTCGGGGAGTCTGGAGCGGAGTCTGCGATTCTATGTCTAACAAGCTCCGAGACAGATGATGGCTGGCCACCCTGTCGGGTTCACAGCAAGTTATATCTGCTCGCGGTGCGCGTGGAGCCAGCAGGCTTCAGGATGGAGGCTGGCGGCAGAGAGTGGAGGGCCATCAAATACAACCAGGTGTGTTATAATGCAACTACTTACAAAAGAAAATATTTTAAAGTATAAAAAAACCTGAGGCAGATAGAAATCGGACAGATCCCAGAGTAGCAGATAGTCTTCTATGTAAAACTTTTAGATATAAAAGGAAGAGCCAACTCACTTTTAAGGGAGAAAATTAGGCTGACCTTAAAATTACTCATAGCAACGTTAATTCCAGAATATAGGAAAGTGCTCAACAAATTGCCATAGGAATAATGTGTAAGAATTTCATAAAGGCAAACAATTTCAAACATAAAGAATTTGAGGAATATAGTGTCCATGAGCAATTTCTAGTACTACTACTTGATGATGAAGTCCAGCCAAACCAGTGATGAATAGAGAAGCCAAGGAAAAGGGCCTGGATAGGAACACTGAATTCATGGAACTACATAATAGGAAACAAGGCATTGCAGACAGTTTATAAAAATAAAAGGTACAATACAAAATAAACTGACATGAATCTGTGTGTGTGTGTATATATATACACACACATATACATGGATGTGCATATAAATATACATGTATATATTTGGTGATTATGTGTGTATATTTATATATCACACATATATCACCAAAACTAACAAAAGCAAAAATCACGGGAAACAAGGAAAATAGAAACAAAATAGGATTTTAAATTTCCCATGCCATGAGAAATCAAGGAGACAAAAATAGTAAAATTATGTGCCCTGGCTGGCGTAGCTCAGTGGATTGAGCGCAGGCTGGGAACCAGAGGGTCCCAGTTCGATTCCCCGTCAGGGCACATGCCTGGGTTGCGGGCCAGGTCCCCAGTGAGGGCCATGTGAGAGGCAAGCATACATTGCTGTTTCTCTCCCTCTCTGTCTCCCTCCCTTCCCCTCTCTCTAAAATAAATAAATAAAATCTTTTAAAAAAATAGTAAAATTATGAAGAAACTAAATAATGACATGATTGCTCTAATAGATTATTCAACAGTATTTGAGGAGTCCACACTCTCTTCTCAAATGCCCATGGATATTATAAAACTGCACACACGCTGAACCACAGAGAAAAAACTTGCCTAGGAGCGCATGTTAAAATTAAGATTTGGATTAAGTAGATGGGGAGTCGGGTCAGAGATGCTGCATGGCTCCCCAAATTCCAACTGAGGGCAATGCTGCTGGTTAACAGACCACCTCTGAATAATAAAGTCTTCAATCACCCTTGAGCCAAAGAGAAAAATAAAAGCAGTATTCCAGAATATATCACGGAAGAATTATGAGCTCAACCCTATTCAAATAAATATGAAAACCTGGATGTAGTGACTATCTTCCTAAGACATATATAGAGAATCAAAAAGGATTCCAAAAAGAGTAAATATAAACAGAATAACATGGATAAAGTTAATAGCTTTTTAAAAATATACCTTTTTAAATGAACTGTTCCTTCATGTCATTTGCAGATTTTGTAATCTGGTTTTTGGAATTTTCTCCTTTATTAAAAAAAGTGAGATATAATTCACAAGTCATAAAATTCACCTTTTTAATTATGTATCCAATTCAGTGATTTTTAGTATATTTAAAAAACTGTGCAACCATCATCACATCTAATTCCAGCCAGATCTATAATTCCAAATTTTCATCACTACAAAAAGAAATCCTGTGCATTAATAGTCACTCCCCAGTGTCCCCTAGTCCCAGCTCCTGGCAACCGCTAGCTTACTTTCTATCTCTAGGGATTTGCCCACTGTGAACATGTAGTATCAGTGGGATCATACAGTCTACGGCATTTTGTGTCCGCCTTATTTCACAGAGAATGAGGTTTTTGAGTTTCAGCCATGTTGTGGCATGTATCAGAAGTTCATTTCCTTCTCGTTCTCAGGATTCCACTGTTTGGCTATGTCGCGTTTTATTTATTCGTTTATCAGCTGATGAACATTGAGCTGTTTCCAGTCCTAGGCTAGTAGGAATAACGTTGCTGTGAGCACCAGTGCGTGCGGTTTGGGGTGGACATGTTTTCAGTTTTCGTGGGTATGTAAGTAGGAGTGGCATTGCTGGGCAACTACGTTGAGCATTTTGAAGAACTGCCAAACTAATTCCCAAAGCACCACGCTGCTCGTGTATTCACACCAGCAGTGCAGGAGGATTCCAGTTTCTCTACAGCCTCACCAACACTTACGTGTTTTTCATTATACCCACTATAGTGCCTGCGAAGTGACCCTCTCAATTTTTAAAAGTTCTTCATATATTAGAAAGATTAGCTCCTTTTTTTCTAAACAGGTTTTGTTAATGTTATCTCCCTATTTATCATATTTTCAAATTTAATTAATAGTGTTTTGCCAGGCCAAATTTATTTATTTTTATGTAATGAAATTTGTCAGTCTTTTCTCTATTGCATCTAAATTTTGAAACGTAATTAGAAAGCCTTTCCCTCACCTCTATAATGGGTAATTAGAGAGTAAATTACCCATGTTTCTCCTGTTACTGGTATATGGTCTCATTTTTAACACTTAGATCTCCCATTCATTTGGAGTTTTTCCTGTGTGAAATATGGATCAAACTTCATTTTTTCCCAGGTCCATTCAGTTGTCCAAACGCTATGTATTAAAAAGTCCATCTTTGCTCCAGTGATTTGAGATGATACCTTTGTCATTTCTTCTATTTCTATGTCTATTTGTGTCTATATCTGTACTTTCTAGTTGATTTTTCTGGGCTATTTATATGCCAGTAAGTTACTTTTTTAATTACAGAGGTTACATTTTAATAGATGGAAGGGCTAGTCCCACATCTTTCATACCTTTTCAACTGGAGTATCTTAGACAGCCAAATACACAGTTTAAGTCAGCTGGGGTTTTTATGTTGTTATTGTTCTGCTTTGTTTTGGTTTGTTTTAAAAATAGATGCACTCAATTAACTTTCAAAAATCAGATTCTTTGGCTACCCAAGATAACCGTTACTTAAATCATGACCAAGTTGATACCCCCCGACAGACACCCTCGAGATGATGCTCCAGCTCACCTTGTTGCGTCACTCAGGAGGCGCACAGCATGAGGAAGTGATTTACACGTTGATGCATTGTTTGTTTTGAAATACTGAACTGATATGGCATTTTAATAACAGTAGAAGTGGAACCAATTTTTTATTAAAGTTAAATGGTCTCAATATAATGACATCACTATCTGAAATCCATTTAATTCATCTTTCTGAAATGCCAGTAGCTTAAAATTAAACCTGTTTTTACTTGCATAGTGAAAGAGAGTTGACCAGGAAGTGTATCAGATATAGAATTTTAAAACAAGTTGCATAATTTAGAGTTAAAAATTTTTTTAAAGATCATTGAAGTCAACTTTTCCATTTAGTAGAACCCAAGGCCCAGAATATTTGTACAGCATATCTACATTTACATGACTAAACCAATTTCATTTGAATCCAGATCGAGGCTTCTTCCTGCTCTCTATGGTAAAGTTGCGCTTTATACTGCGGTCTCTTGCTCACTGTCTGGATGCTAGTCTCCTAGGAATGAGAGTCCATATCTAAACATAGACCTCATTCCAGCACTCAGTCCAATTCATATTTCTATGAACCAAATGGTGCATGCAAGCCCAACTAAGTAAAGATACTCGGTGTAGAGCTTCCCATTCATAATTATTTGTAGCCATATGCATTTCTGATATGGCTTTGCACATCCCAAAAGTGCAAATTCAAACTTTTTTCTTTACAGGGATCTAATTACAACATTCCCCTTTCATTGGAAGACTCAATTGTTCAACAATTAACCTTGGCATCTGCTCATAATCTTTCTTACAATGAAATGTGTAGGGATTATTGGTTAATTAGATCCTATAATTGAAACAAATAAAAAATAAGCCAAGAATTCTAGAGTCAGCAAAGTTGTGATCTGTTTGTACTTTTTTCCCTCAAAATATTCTATTGTTTTTCAAAAAACTATTTAAGAATGGCTCTCAAAAAGAAGATCTACATTTATGATGTATAGATAGATCATACATCAAAAAACAGACAAAGGGCACATAAACCAAAATACAAACCCAAGACGACTTTCTTAGGCCTGGAGTTATTATTACAGATTTGAGCATGGTGCTAAGAGTCACTGTCTCTAACAAAGGGAAACAGGAACTACCTAAGCATGGGCACGCTGTTCCTCACTCAGTGCGCTCTTCATTTTCACCCTTTATCCTCTATTACATAATGCTCTATGTTGTTCAGTATTTTTTCTAAGACCCCCAGTATATTACTTTTGCCTTTCTTTCATTTAAGTTATCTTCTCAGAGATGCTGGGTTCATTCTCCTCACTGAACATACTTCAAAAACTTCCTTTTTTTCTAACAAAACCATTGGTTAACATTCAACCTTTAAATGTAGGCATATGTTTGTATATAAGCCACAGCACTCCAGTTTTTCATATTTTCTATAGTTATCAGCTTCTTTCGTAACTGCTTAAGCTCTGCTACCAATTTGCCTAAGTCTTACAAATTGCCAGCTAATTCCATGAGAATTTATTGCTTTAAGAGAGTAAAGTAACTGAGAGAAAGGGAGACAGTCAGTCAGACAGACAGACACAGAGACAGACAAAGACGAGAAAGAGAAAGTAGCAGTCAATGTTTTAATGAAACGGGAATAAAGGCTCTTTCCCTCACCATTGAGCAAGTTTACTTGGCTAGTGAAGTTTCTGATTCTTCTGTTATCCAGCGTAACTGCATGAATTGGTGCTCACTCTTTCAATATTAAAAATAAGATAAAATGAAATAAATAATTCAGCATGAAAGCTGCAGAAAGAGAGATAACATGAAAGCTGTATGTCTGTAGTTGTTAGGAGATATTTACCATTAGTTTAACCCATAGTGCTTAAATATGGTTAAGCACTTGCCATGGTGAGTGATGAGGCAGAAAAATGATGTTAAGGTTTGACTATTATAAAAGATCTGCAATGCTTGCGCAGAGGCTTTGTTAAGCACCTACTTTAAAAAAAAAGCATTAATGAGGCAAAATCTTATACATTTTCTGAGTCTGTACTTCATTTTAGTCTAGATCTACAATAACAAAGTCAGGTGCAATGTTGAAATAACTAGGTACATCAAGACACAATTCTATCATGGCAATAAAAGAAGTTTTGGGAGGCTGAAATTTTCTACAGGAATTTAGATTTTCCTGAACAAAAGAAATAGAACAAAAACTATATAATTTCTTAGCCATCCATTCTGAAGACATAAGCAGGGAAATGATCTGCTTGACTTTCAGCCAAAGATGTACTTCCCCTTTGGGGAAACTGTGTATCTTTGTGAGGAATTGTCATTTCTACAAAGTTAGAATAATCCATTAAAAACAAGTATCAAAAAAAACTAAAATTAGACCAATCTTTTTAAATCACTATATCACAAAATTTTGACCCTGGCTTTCAAAAATAATAAAGTATATTTAACAACACAGAGTACACTAACGTAGTATATCTAAGTAGAAATATTAACATGTATGTGCCATTAATGTAGTTATTTTTTAAATAATTTACTTTGTCTTTATTTTATCTTTTTTACTTTGTACTTTTGCGTAGGCTTTAAATGCACATAAAAGTTGGAAGAGAAGTGAACATATATAATTTATCATTAACAGATAAACATTTATAGTCAAGATTCTACTGAAAAAGGTTTATGGTTAAAAGAATATGGAAACCACTTTTCTAATCCAAAGTGTCTCAATGTGTGGCTTTCAAAATGCCCCTATGGCTTACCAAATGATCTACAGGTGATCTGGTGATTTCAGAGGAAAAAGCATTTTTAGTTGTATAAATGTTACAAAGATTAAATGCAACATTAGCTATGAATTCCAAGGGAATGCTTTTAGGTTCTTACCACTCGTTACCTCATTAAGTGTGCACATCCACATAAAGATGGTGCTGAATACTCACCCGCACTAATATCCAGTTAACAGACTGCCATTCCTCTCAACTAACGTGTTGTTAGAATTCGTGCGCCTATTACTTACACTTGTTACATCAGGTACTTATTGCTTCTATTGCACTTTATCGTCACTGTTGCCTAATGTCAAGTTGCTAAGCCCCAGGAACACAGAATGTGGTTTGGAGTTGGTTTACTGAAGCATAATAGCAGTAAAGAAAATATGAATTTAAATATTGTAACTAGGAATACCATCTCATTCCTCTGCAAAATGGAAAAAAAAATAATAATGCCCTAAGGATACCACATGAAAAGTAAAGAAGACGGCACTATATACATGGTAAAGCAATCTTAAAATACTGCTGATTTTTCCACACAGTTTCTCAAGTCTTCACTCTACTTTGCCTAGAGAAATAAGATTTAAAAATTTAATCTCCTAAAAAAAGACGAACCTTTTATCTCACTCTCCAGAATTATAATTAAGAAAGATCAGCATCATCAGAAATGATAATGTCAAGTAGATATAATCCATCATTCTTATAATATTTCAAGTGTCAAAAATAATCTCTTTGGCACCATTCCTAAAATCAGCCAGAAATGATAATGTCAAAACCACCAGTGCACTTTCTATTGCGGTGCACACGGTACTTCTAATATCACCTCCATTTCAAGTTCTTACCAAATCACTGTGAATTACCACCAACAGCATTTAGATCCTCATGAATAAAAGTAAACACATTTCCCCACTATTTGATTAAAAGTAAAATATGACACCTCGAGACCTTTGTGAGTACATAATAAAGTTCTTTTCCAAGCTTGAAAATATTACCCTTGTTGGCCAAAGTAAAATACACTTGTTTAATACCAATAATACTTCTAGAACATTTGTCCTTGCTTCAGTGCGGATCTTAATTGAAAAGGCTAACATAGATAAATAAGAGGCAAGCAACAAAAGTAAATAAGGACTGGACAAGAGCACATACTAAGAAAAATGAGTTTCAGGTGTCATGATTAGTTTCAATAACACAAAATAGTATGTATTATGTACTTGCTCTCTGATCAATAAATGTACCTCAGGTTATCAAATATTCACATCAAAATCCTAAACCAAATGAATCCATAAACCAACTTACAAATTCACCCCAAAACGAACTCCCCCGAGCCCTGAGGACTTGTGGGTCCCTGCACATCATCTCATACCTCCATTTGTCCTTGGAAGAGCTCCCTGCTGGCCTCCCTTACCATCTCCAAGACCTGGAAGCAGCCCAAGGGCCCACCAGCGCAGGAGTGGATAGAAGAGCTGTGGTGCGTTTACACAGTGGAGTACTACTCGGCCATAAAAAAGAAGAAAATGTTACCCTTTGGGACAGCAGGGGTGGACCTGGAGAACATTTTGCTAAGTAAAATAAGCCCGTCAAAGAAAGACAAATACCATATATGGACTCTAATGAAAAAACTGAACTAACAGGCCAAATAGAGACAGACTCATAGATGGAGGGCAGGCTGGCAGCTCTGGGCAGTGGGGTGGGGGCCGGGTTGGGGGTGGCGGGATCCAGTAAAAAAGAAAAAAAACTCATGGACACGGACAACAGTGCAGTAGTTTTGGAGGGGAGGGCGTGGGTGGAGGTGGACCAGGGGATAAGGGTGATAAACGGTAATGGAAAAAACACAATAAAAAAGTTTTAAAAAATAAAATAATAAAATCAAAATGAAAACGTAAAACAAAAGAATTGCCTACTGGATGTTTACTTTCAATATCTTATTTGAGGCTATGACAACAAATTAGCACCCAGTATATCTCCCTTTCTTCCTCTTAGTAATAAAATCCACAACATTTCGACTTGGTGTGGGAGCACCCAGACAGCAGCTCCAGTTCCAGCCTTCTTGAAGCGAGGAGTGGCTAGTGATGCCGGCCGATGAGACAGGAGCAGAAATGATACGTATGCAATATCCAGGTCATCTCCCGAGCGTCGGCGCTGCTGGCCCTGTACTTGCCCTTGGCCCTTTCTCATCTTGTTAGAAGAGGGAGATGGTGGCAACAGTGTTGCAAGTCACAGGTGGAGTCCGGTGTCAGGAGAAAACAAAAGCCTCTCCCTGTCCGACCTGGTCAGGAGTGCGGGCAGGTGGGAAGGAGGCCAGTGAGAATCCAGGCGAAGGAAGAGAATCACTAAACATTACGAAAACACATGCTAGCATTTTGGACACAGTTTATACGAAGGTCTCCAAATTTCCTGTCAACGTCAGAAAAACACACTTCTGCAAACATAGCAGGCCATAATTTTCTCCAAGCTCTCATTAATGTTTGACTTTCAACAGAATGCCAGGTCCAAAGCACAATGAAATGTCATCTTTAACGACATGAAAAGATTTAAAATCCTACAGAATGCCTATGTGATGAATTAACCTTCATATCAAATCTCTCCTATAACAATATTCTATATTATGTATACTAGTGCATATTTTACGCTCCACAAACAGTGCAACACAGAAGTAGAAGAAAAAGTAACATCAGTAGTCAGAAAAAACGTAAAAATATTGCCAAACACTACATTTTTCTACCAGTAATTAGCCTACTGAATTACCAAAATTAATCCTCGAACCTCTGAGGCTAGGATTGAAAGAAGGCTACTTCCATAAGGATGGGCAGCTAGATCAGACCCAACGCTGCTCTCCCTGAAATCGACTTCTCTTCTTCCTTATTTCCAATGCCACTGCCATCCTGGGCTGGGGTAGAGAATACTGCCGTTACCTATTCAATTCTCTTGTCCAAACCACAACTGAAATCACAGTGGAACAATTAAATAAAAATTTTATGAAAGTTGAGAATCACAAAAAAGAAATCTACTCAGAAAGTAACACTTAACGGAATATATATACATATATATGTGGCTGATGGCTATAATATTTTGAAAATAATGTTAAGCGTGTATTTTTAATTCCTTATGGCTCTCTCAGGCATTGAACAAAGGGCTTTCATTGCTTTAGGGGAAGAGTCCATCGTACCTAGGAGAAGAGGAACTACTCAGAGTTCATGTTAAATCAGATCTGTTAAGTTCATAGCTAGAAAATAGCCCCAAAAGCCTGGTTCCCTTGACCAAGAGCATACCGCGGCCCCACCCTCAATGCCCCCACGCCCCCAACACACACCTTAATTTCTAAAAACTTCTCTCTAAATATCAAGAAGTGAAATGTAGGATTTTCTACACAGAAAATCATCAAGCAGAGAAGGATATGTACTAAAGAAAATTCTCACCCAATACATAAGCCTCTTTTTGAAGAAAAGGAAGAGAAGAGAGACAAGAACACAAGGTAAATAATTCCCAAAGCGCCTCTCCCAGCTCCCCCACCGCTGGGGCCTAAACCCACCCCAGAAGGAAAAGCCCTTGCATGAAGGGAGGGTGGCTGAAACAAGCCCACTTGTTGGGGAACCCCCCATAGAAGGGGGTATCTGTGCAACCCTTGGTACCTAAGCCTCTTGGAGAAACCAGCAAAGTCACGGTGGCCCTCCCAACATGGCTGCAAAGTCTAAGTATAAAAACGGCTGAGGGAAGTGCCTATCCGGCCCCCATAATGACGGTGGTGGGTAGTGGAAGCAGACGCTTTCACACCCCTAAGGAAGAGGGAAATCGCTGAGGGTGCTAACCGGCATGCCTGCAGCAGGGCGCACTGAGTGGGGAATGGCCCTCCTTTGAAGAATAAACTCTCTGTAGAGCAGACACCCAGGGCAGGCATCGTGCTTCCGGGGTTCAGCCACTGTGCAGGACAAGAGAGGCGGTCGGGCAGCAAGAGCGAAGTAGGAAGACCCCCAGGGGCCCGGGCCAGACACACTCAGCCAGAGGACTCGGCCTGCTGCCTCACTCTCCTGAGGATACCCACGCTTCCTCTCATCTCAGGAAACAGCGGGGAAGAACACATTCGACAGGATGGAAGCAACCTTTTATAGGAACTTGAACTTTGAATCAAATGAATGTTCACCCAAAATAGGCTGCCATAAAATAGAAGACACTGGGTGAGACTTTGGCTGGCAGATGTAAGGTGTCTGCCACCCCCTAGCTCACTGGGAGGGAGGGCTGGAGAGAAGCTGAGCTCGGATACAAGGAGCAAAGCTCCACCGTTTGTACACCCTGACCGTAACTGTGAAATTTGGACCCAGAGACATAAAGAACATAGCTTTACCAATTTTCAGCTTACACACTACAGAAAATGTGGCGATCTCCTCACAGCATAATGGGTAGTTCTTGGCTACCTCGGCCCCTCTTTGACCTCTGATCTCTGTCTTTCTAGCACAACGGTTAAAAGCAACGGTTTGGGAGTCGGGCTGACTTGGGTTCAAATTCGGGCTATACCACTTACCAGCTATTTGATTCTGAGTGACCTTAACTCACCCAAGCTTTAAATTCTTCATCTTTAAAATGAGGGTAATAATTGGGCTTTCCTCCCAGAATTGTTGTGAAGAGTAAGTTGTTCAATGAATTATA